>VACF01000104.1:0-66488 GCA_006891605.1 Pleurozium schreberi
GTGGTGGTTTGGTTCAAAATTGGATGGTTGATTGGCAGGCGTGGTGCAGTGCTGGGCGGCGATTATTATGGGGATTTGCGCGGGGAGCATCCCTTGGTTCACCATGATGGTGGTGCACAAGCGCTGGTCGCTGCTGCAGAAGGTGGACGACACGCTGGGCGTGTTCCACACGCACGCGGTGGCGGGCTTCCTGGGCGGCAGCCTCACGGGCTTGTTCGCGGAACCCACGCTCTGCAACTACTTCGTCACCGTCACCAACGAACAAGGTATGATCGCCCACTCAGAATGCACGAAAGCATTTCGCACTTTGTAGGAATTGCCGAAGCGCTAGCAGCTCTTCCTTAGAAAACCAAGGTAACCAATTCTGAGAGTAACAGGATCTGTAATTATGTGACACGTGCATTGAGAACTATAAAAAAGCTACATAGTTTTAAAAATCAGCACAAGTTTTCAAGTTAACGATTGGGAATTGAAAATTTGAAATATATTGTGCTTAAGGGTGTTGAATTCAAAAACTAGGTGTTGTGAGAGTAGAATCTTGTTATGAGTAACATGTCTGAGTCACAAGAATGGTGAGGGGTGTTATTTCCATTACAAGGTTGCTCTTTCATGTTTAGTTCAATGTCGGTCTTACTTTGGATGTGTTTAAACTTTTAGGTTTCTACACCTAATTGCAACCCACCTTCAAAACCAACCCTCATTGACTCTCACCTAAAATTTAGACCTTTTGAACACAAAAGATTAGGGTTGATTCAGGGTTTAGTGATCAGCACTTGAAATTTCATAATTTCATTCATGTAATATCCAAAATGTTTATGCGAAGATGCATAAGGACCATTTTGTACGATGCCCAACAAAAACTAAAAAAAGTAAGAATCTCGAAAACTCATGAAACTAAGATCATCAATTGGCGTGATTTTTGTGCACCAAAATGTGACATTCGTCTGCAGAAAGGTGTACAAACTAGGGCTGGTAAGGATTTCCAATTGAGCTCGCGCCTCTTGAAAAGTGCCCAGGTCATAAAATTCCGCCAATGTAAAGAAATGGCCGTTGAAGATAGCTCAATAATAGGAACCACGCTCAGATGCTTAGTCGGATGATTTGCAAACCTTGCGTGACCCAATCGCACAAATTAAACTGGAAGCTGCCAATCTGGTGAAACTCCCATTTTTAATTCGGATGTGTTGCAAGCCTGTATGGCCCAAGTTCACCAAGCTGCAATTACGTGATGAAAACTTCCTTAAGTTTGTGTCCTTCCTTCCTTTCTTCCTTTCGGTTTCAGGTGGTTTCTACGGCGGCGTGGGGGGGATCCAATTCGGGAAGCAGCTGGGCGGGGCTCTGTTCATCATCGGCTGGAACACGGTGATCACCAGCCTCATCATGGTCTTCATCCAGCTCGTGTGTCCGCTGCGCATGACGCAGGAGCTTCTGCTGGTGGGCGACGACGCCGCGCACGGGGAGGAGGCGTACGCGACAGCTGCATCATCTTCTGTTCCTTCTTCACTGCGCTATATCTCACAACCGGTGGCAATTCTCTTTGAGCAACCACCGTGTTGCCCGCTGGACATAACCTGACTGCTGCAAAATCACCACATTGCAGAGGAATCAAGATTGCATTGCCCTAATATTTGAAGTTGCCCTAAAATCCAATAGTGCATCCCCAATTGGCAAAAACAAATGTTGCAAAGTGCAGGAACAGAGTACTCTCCAATTCGACTATGAGAAATATACGTGCCACTGCTGTGAAGCCCTAAATTCCGGAAACCCAACACAGATTTCAATACACGCAATTCAGGTGATTTTGTGGTAATTATAACCACGATTAGAGGTGAACAACGGCAGCAACAACCACCCACAAGGAGAAATGGATATGAAAGCACACCAGTTGAGTGCAGGCACGAATGCATCGCCATAGCCACCAATGGCAATTCTCTTTGAGCAACTACCGTGCTGCCTGCTGGACATAACCAGATTGCTGCCGTATCACCACATTGCGGAGCAGTCAAGGTTGCATCGCCCTAATCTTTGAAGTTACCCTAAAATTCAATAGTGCATCCCCAATTGGCAAAAAAACAAATGCTGMAAAGTGCAGTAACAGAGTACTCTCGAATTTGATGGCGACAAATTACGTCCCACTGATGTGAAACCCTACATTCCAGCAACCCAACACAGGTTTTAGTAAAAGTTGTTCGCGTGGTACATGTAACAACAATTCGATAGTGAATTACATACACATGCACCCACAAGTAGAGATGGAGATGAAAGCAAACCAGATGAGAGCAGGAACAAAAGCATCGCGATAGCCAGCAGTGAAATGCAGCGGAAAAACTCCCGACCTGGAGGATCTGGGTTCTGTCCTCTGTAACCAATTGCTCTCCAATTCACAATCTGTTCTACAGAAACAGCGGTAACTTACTGCGAAATGACGAAGCACCCGGCCCCTCCAACGGAGAATCTGGTCAATAATGATGCAAAAGTGGACACTGGTGAATGGTGATGATGGGTCAACAACAAGAGTGAACGGTCCCAGGTGGAGACTGAGGGAGTGTGGGACCTTGATGCTCCTGCTTGCGACAGATGGAGTGTTTTTTTTCTTCGGTGAAGCTTCCTTTGTGGAATTTCGCGGTGTCTGCGTGTCTCTCTGAGAGCATGCCAGTTCTCTTTGTTGTCACTCCGATGAACTACTGTACCCAAAGCCCAAAGCCCAAAGGCTGGAGGAGTGTGGAGGTCCATGGGCTGCAAAAGCGTCCTCTCCATGCAGAGGTAAGGTAACCCACCCYACTACGGACAGCATGATGCTGCTGTCCGGCAAATGTGGGAATAAATCTCAGTGGTCGAGAAGCAAGAAGAAACAACATTACAATTGAATATTTCAGGAAGTCTAACCTCCCCAAAGTAGTTTTCAGCTGTTAAACGGGTACTTTATGAACCTTATACCTTAACCCCTGAGCATGCAGCTCATGTTCACTAGAATTTGGACCCTTTCGCACTCATTCCAATCGAATTATCATTAAAAATAAGATCTACAAAAACTAACCGTATCGATTCAAAGTAGACCCGTACTCCAAGCTATGGGAAAATGGGCAAATGATTTGACCGTACCGTTTCAAAGATTATAAGAGTCAACCAAAGGCAATCTTTCACATTGGAGAGGCCATATTTGGGGCGGTGAGGCGCTCAGGGGTTAAAGTGTAGATTAAGAGGGTTTTTTTCCAATTTTGCTAGGAACATTGATTTATCCTATCATTGAGGATACAAAATTATAATCTTGCTTCAGTGGAGTGAGTTTTTGAACTTCACTAGTAATAAGTTGAATTAATTTTTTAGCATCTAAATCCCAATTCTGCCTTCATGTTTGAATGGTGTACTTTTAAAAAAAAAAATGTAATCCTTAGAAATAAGTACAAAACTGCAAGGAGAGTGGACATGCCATGTTGATTCACCTTTTTTTTCATATTTTTTTTATTTTTCATGTTTAACAAATTTTACTCGAGTTATTGTCTCTTTTTATACTATGGTTGAACATTTGCTTGAATTTTTGACATTGTTTCCAGCCAATCTTTATTGCAATCACCTACGTTTACAATCGAATGGCTAAAATGTTTTTGAGTAGGTGTCCATCTATTAAATCAAATCAAGTTAATTAATCTTTTTCTTAGATGTGCTTTTAGCTACCTAATTTGATATTAAAATTGCAAAAAACACTTATAGTAAATGCAATACTTATTGAAATGACATGAAACAAAGCATCACATGTAGATTAGGATGATTACCATTTATGTTCAAGAATCTCATGCAAAAATCTCCAATTACAGAGGTAATAGAGCTTGCCTTTTTGAAGTTTCTGAGCCTGGGTCGTCTTCGCCGCCTACAAGTTCCTCTGATGGTGGCAGTGACCCTGTTTTGGAAGGAGAGAATTTCACCACGAAGAGTCAGAATTCTAGTGCTGTGCCTTCTGAAGCCCCGGTCGCATCACCCGCCGAGCTTGTGTCCGTAAGTTCTGAACCTCGAGTCTTGGTATGGAGGTTTTGAAATTGTTGTGCGAGTGCTTAGCAGGAATTGTTTGGGGACATGGCAGCTTGTGGTGGTTTTTGCAAGCGTGGCATTTAGAGTACTTTGGGACGAAAAAATTGGTGGTCAATGCTAAGTCCTGGAATGGGAGAGGGACGAAGTGCTGGAGTTTCATTTTCTTTGAATTTTGTGAAGAGGGGTAGATGAGTTTCCAATCATGCGTTTTCTAGTATCTCTTGAGGTTAGTGAAACTCTCAGAGAAGGAAGAGTGGTTGAAAAATGCGAGTGGGTTACAGGGCTTTGTCAATTTAACAGAAAATGCCCTTCATTTGATTCTTCCAACATCTTTCACTATTCTCCCCATCATTATAACATCTCCGCACAAGCCTGCACGAAATTTCTTCCCAAAGAATAGGATGGTCTTGCAACTAATTGAAGAATGTTATGTACTAATGCACGCGTTGTGGAGTGTCATCAGGTGGCCAGCAGTAGTGTCGACGAGGAGAAATTCTTGGTGCCTCTGTTGAGTTGGCAAGTGGGAGCAGGCAACCAGTTCATGGAGTACCTGTCAGGAGCCGTGATGGCGCGCTCCCTCAACCGGACTCTCTGTCTGAGTTCGTTCTTCCCAGGGCCCTCCAGACACACGGGGCGAGTGAAATCGGGGCTGGCGTGGGAGGATCGCTACGAGGTGGCGTCGCTGTCCAAGTTCACGCGAGTGGCGTCGTTGCAGCGGTGCTTGCGAGAATGCCATCGCACCTTGGACGACAAGTGGATGCTCAAGGCTTCTCGGGAGCCGCGGATGGACTCCAAATGGAAGAAGTACCCTARAAACAATGTGAGTCAGTCTCTTTCGCAACTCTCACAGTTGGAAATCTTGCTGCTTGAATGACCCTGTTAATTGAAGATTGTGGATAGGGTTACTCGAATACCTGTAGATTTGATACCAGGGAATTGAAAGCATGGAGATTGACGACACGAATTCATTTGTCAACCTTGCTAATTGTAACTCGACTAAGATTTCTTGGAAAAAACTTGGGTGGAATTTTTTCTAGTGTAATGCAAGCATGAAGATTCTGTAGTACTAGACATCCGGACAAATAAATCGGTTATTGAACATATACCTCTCTTGGAATATTTCAAACTATACTCCGAYCTTGGTAATCTGGCTGCTGTAAAAAACCTTCCAATTGTATCGTGGATAGATTTACTGGAATCCCTCCGGAGTGGATTTGCTAACAGTGAATTGCAAGAATGGAGATCTACTCACATCGGAATTTCATTTGTCAACCCTGTTACTTGTAACCCAATTGAGATTTTTAGTATAAATACTCGGTGGGTGATTTCTAATAAACACAGGAGAAATCCAATATGGAAATTGGACTAGTGCTCTTAGTATTTCTCCTAGTGTCTCGCATTCAAACATCACTGGACATTGACTATGGAATTCTTCTAAAATTCCATAGATGGGCATTTTGGATTTCTCCTGCGATAATGCATGCTAGATAACTGGACAAGAAACTATATTGAGATCATCAAATCTTGGAGATCTAAAGCTCTCCACGGGAGTACTTGAAGGATGGGGTTGTGACTCTAAACCCTCCTCTCCCCTTTTTCCAACCACAAAGCGCAATGACGAGAGAGCATTATGGATAACAAGGCTAACAAGATATGATATGCTGCAATTTGTAATGCAGTTATTTTTTTTTTAAATACCTCTGAGATGGCATTTCTACCACTGACAGTAGTGAATTGSAAGTATGAAAGTAATGGATTGGTAACAAGAATTGTCTTCTCATGTGAATTGGTTGGACGTTCATTACCTTGACGAGATGCAGGAAGCGTTGAATCTGAATTGGGATTACGTGAAGTGGACAGCTCCGGAGGATATTGTYACCTCGCTTGGCAGCCGCAGTGCTCGGTGTGTTGGTATGTTGGGCTTGTTTCCAGGGTTGAGATGGAGAGGCGCATTCTTGGCCATCTCGGCTTTCATTCGACCTGCAGCTCATATTAACAAACTCGCCGATGCACTTCAGGAGTATGCTCTCGGAGACGGCACTCGGTACTTGGCAGGTAAATAAACCCTAAACCTCCAATTGRGGGTTTAGGGTTCCMTTTCTTTCGTTTTYKCCAGTCWTWAGATTAGTTAGGTTTCARGACATTAATTGTGTCCAGAACGAGATACGTTCCACAAGTCAAGCTTTCGACACTGATTGGAGAATTTCACTTGACGGCGTGAGAGACGGTCTGAGTGATCAACCTGCTAAATTTGTTTCGCATCTCAGATCCTACTCTTGTTTAGTGGCACCATATTGAATTGAACGTAAGTTGTGCATTATGGATCTGACATGAGACCTAACTTTCTTCAGCTTCTATTCCTGAAAGACACTATTGTTTCCTTAGCCTCGCTACTACTCTGCCATCTTCCTTATAGCTCCACATAAACGTACGCATGATTTCTGCCAACTGACTCAAGAATGCCACGCACCTGACTTGAAATTCTTGCAGTGCACTGGAGGTTCGAAGAGTCAGAATGTCGGGGACGCCACTTGGGACTCTGTTTCGTACGTTGCGACGACGGCTCCGTAATCGATTCAGGCTTACACCCCGACGCTCAAGAGTGGCAGAAGGTAAACAAGACGCGCTGCGAGAAGAGAAGCAGTTTCCGTGGAGTCACTCTCGACAAGAACGACATCCTCGCCACAATTCACGAACGAGCACTGAACCACAACGTCACTGCGATCTACCTCGCAACAGATGGCTGGTTACGTGGAGCCGCCAGCGTCGCGCTCGTAAAAGAAATTGTCGAGTCTCTGCGGAAGCACGGGCTCATCGTTGTTGGGCTATGGAAGGTGCCTGGCTTGCCCAACTTCTCAAATGGCCAGTACTTCGACCCTACGAAAACTCTGGGAAAAGACATCAGCATCAGGTGGGAAACTACTGTAGCCAGATATTCAGTGTAATGACTTACTTTTTTCGTATTCAGTTACAAGTATGTTTTCTTCATACAAAAGTGATGAAAGAGTTCAAAACGATGAATCCAACGATATCTAATATGAAGTCTTTTAGCTTCAAAATCATCGTAGACTTTACAAATAGCGGATTAACAAGGACACTTTTCTTCTAGCCAGGGATTCCAAGATGCGGGCTTCGACCTTTTTCCATGGAATAATAAGACGCTTGCTGAACACTATTTATTATATTCCATAGACGTTTATAAATCAGTAAATTCTGATTTCGTAGTATGTATTCTGATTTTTTTGGTTTAATTTCTCTTAAATTATCTTTCACTTCTGTCTTATTGAAACCATATTTAAGTCTAACATGAATACATTATAAATACCATGAAAAGGAACAGATCAAAGCCAAGAAATGAAATATTTGAAGGAGCGGTTATGCAATGATCTGCGCGAGTATTCCGACACTCTCTCAGATTTTGTTCCTGCCACAACAATATTACTACCAAGGCACAAATTACAAGAACCTATGGAAAAGAAACAGCTACAKACAACCAGAAACTATGAGAGGATTTGTAGGCTTGAGACAGTAAATTACGGTAACAACTGTGTAATGGCATGCGATTCTTCTCAAGCGGACCACAAATTCACTATCTGGAATTTTGCATGCCTCATTCCAGAGTAAACTCAACAATCTGTTCCAGCCAACAGATATTAAATTTTAGAAAGTAACTGCGCCGGATAAACAAGACCCGGAAATGTCTACCGTAAGTAGAATCTAGAAGCCACGAAGTGCAAAAGTGACTACTAAACTAGAGTGAACAAACAGATGGAGATTTCAACATTAGTACGAACCTGTTTTCCCATTTCTTGTCCTTGTCACAGACGATGAGCTTCTCCAAGATGCAGCATACCATAGGACTAGTGATGACAGAATCTTTATCCTATCCAAGCCACAGGTAAAATTTCATTATAAAAGAATGATGCTGTGGCTTCTCCTTTTACTATATTTGTGCTAGGACCAAAAAAATTTGAGGAGAGGGGTGATAGATAGAGAACATRTAGCAGAAGTTGATGCCTTAAGATTCAATACGTAAGAACATTTTTATTTAATACAACCTAATCTAACATTTTCATACTTTCAGTTCAATAAACCAAAGATTTTCTTAGTTTAGGATTCTGTGTGTTCATAATTTTAAAGGTGCCAAGACAGCTTTTAAGGAGTTTTAATGCCAAGAACCCGTATCTATAACATGTGAGCAGCGTACCCAGGACTCGTAAGATAGATGGAGTTAAATACCTGCCACCTCTCCAGCCAATCACAAACATCCTTCATAAACTCAGGGACATAAGGGTCCAAGCTGAAATTTTCCAACATTGCGGCCGCTATCTGCATCCCATCGCGAGGTGCAGAATCAGTCGATGGGTCCAACGAACATTTATCAGAAAAGAATTGAAGGCATCAGAGACTTTAGCCTCACATCGTGCAAGTCTTGGAAAGGAATAAACCTAGATAAGGAAAGATTCATTTCCAACATCTACATACAATGTGGACCTTGAGAGGAAGCACTTGAAACAAAATTTACCCGGGCTTGTGCATATCTATTGTCAAGGGCATCGTTCTCTGAATCTAGATCGCACTTGATTATTGCCAAAAAATCCTCCTTTTGCACTACTAGCCCACCCTTGCCGACGAGTTCGACAAATTTGATCATCTGAAGGCACAGAAACAAATTAATCCATCTGGAGAAAGCAAGTTGATGGCAAAAACAGAAAAATGTAGACAACTAAATCAGATTCATTACTTCGGAAGCTGACAATTTGCGGTTCCCAACATCTTCAGGAATGAGTGACGTCTCTTTAAACAGAAACAAATGACGAACCGCAAAATAATGTTTCTTCTCCTTCAGCCACCACACAATGCTGTCTACAAACCGCAAGTCGTGTCTGCACAAATCACAAGATATGATAGTTTCAGAATCATCAATCCCTCCTGTTGACACTCAACTTCTCTGGTTCAAGAATAACTGATTTGCCTCGCCTTACCCTGAMGTATGTTTGAGTCTCGCATCTATAAATTCTTCAACAATTAGGCAAAGAAGAGCGGCCTTCCCAGATGCCACAGTACGATCCAAGAACATCAGTAACAACTTATCAGGGTCTTCAAATGAGAAAGCAGTACCAGCTGCACTCGGATAAGCACGAAAATATAGGACACTCCAACTGGAAATTGTGTGCAGGTGGATGAGTATTTGTATGAATGATTTGCGTGACCAAATGATTTTCTCGAGGCGAAGGTTCAAGGTATTCTGAAACACCTTCTGATATACACTGTGACAAATTCTCATCATGCCACCAATTTCAGAAAAGTTCCTGTCTATGTGCTCAAGSACATCGCTCCATGACTTGTCCCTGATGAAGTATTCCAGCACTACCACAAAAGGACGCAGAAGAAGATCTATCAGCTCGAGTGACGGCCTTTCGAGGGAATTTAGGATCTYCAGAAGGCGCTCATACCCACTCCCGCGAGTTGATTTCGCAAACTGCCAGCAGAAATTCACTATGGTTGCATCAGCCTGCGAAGGACGGGTGCAGCATTCGCAGGCCACACCAAGTTCGTTCACTCCTTTATGAGAGCAAAAATAGTGTCCCTTGCCATCTGCATCGGCACATACTTTCACAAMGTATCCTGGCACCCGCAAGGCACATTCGACCAGGATTTCTCTCTGACTACGCTCTCTCGACAGACAGTAGAACCGCATCTTGGAATCTAGGGCCAGAAGTATTGCTTCTAAAATGCGTTTGAGGCAAGGAAGCATGAACTCTTGATTTGAACGACCGCCAACAAAATCAGAGAGGAAGGCTATCGTGAAGTTCACAAGTCCGGACAGGACCTCAAAGACCTGCAGAGTTCCAAGGATGATTGCATGTCAACCCAAAGGAAAGAGCCTTCTATAAATCCTCTCTMTAATGGTGCCTACCAGCAGCATGCGTGTGGTACTTATACATATCAAAATTTCTACACTCCCTGCTTCAAAGAAATGATACACGACTTCTCCAGGTCAGCACCGACCTTGAATTCAGGGGCATTCCTTAATTTCTGCACATTGATGATTCCAAGATAACACACTATCAGTATTCTTTTGAGATCAAAATATCAGTATATCAACCAAGATCCAACAATCCACAGTCAAATATGCATCACATCGATAATTGAAGGAAGAAAACTAGAAGACAACTGATGCTGCCTACTATCTAATCAATTCATCAAGAGCAGGCCAAATTATTTCTTCTCACTACATACAAGTTCCTAGTGGCATTCATGACAAATGCTAACAGTAAAATATTCCTCCAAATAAATGAATGTACACCGAAAGCATCTACATAAGCATATGAGCATGGTTCTGAGTCTTRCACCCTCCCTAAAGTATCGTTGGAACTTGTCATCAATTCAAAGAGGATTCYAGTGCATCATAATTTATCGACACCGTATCAATAACCATGAACGTTCCAAGTACAGATGCTAGGTGTACCCAAAATCGACCACAGGTACATAAGAGGCAAGTGTAAGATAACCACTCATTTGCCACCCCTAACATAATGATCACATATTGATTTTGAGAACGTACACCACCTCAACATCAGAGCTTGTGTCGGTTTCATATCAACTACCAATAATACTTTGAGCCCTCGTACCTCTTGCATATTAAATCAAAATAACGCATTCTTTGGTGCGTTGGAATCCTCTTTGACAAGATTATTTAAACCTGAGTGTTCTAATGATACAAGCAATGMTCAGCGCTTACAATGTCGCAATTAAGTGAGGTTACCTTAATGCATGAGTTTTAAGACAAAGTGTGAAGTAGCGCGCACCACTTAGGACACTTCTGTCTCTTGTATCCTTAGAAGCTGTCTTGCGCTGCCCTTCAAATGACAGAAGCAATTGTCTATCGCTCGAGTAGCCTCCCCTCAACTGTAGATTGCTGCTCCCATTTTCTGGATGCATAAATGAACACTGAGATAATCCAAATAGGCAGGATTAACTACGTGTCAGTACCAATTCATTAATTTGACATCCAATCAAAGAAGCTCCCCACACAGACGCTGTAGAAAGCGTTGCTCCAGAGAAGCCACATGGGCCACCCTGACTGACTGCGGGTTGTGAGCATTCAGCGCCGGCTGTTGCAGCAGCGATATCAAAGCAGAGTGACGCTCGTGGTCCCCGCCCTTGGCGTGCATGTGCACCAGAAGCTCCAGCAAGGGCACCTCCCAAACACAATCAAAGTACGCCACCGCATCACGAACCACTATCAACGAATTCTCTTGCAGGATTCGAAAAGCCGATTCATGGTCAGGGCCGGGTAGTTTCTGGCACAGCAGAGCTGCCTGGACCGTTGCACCTATGAGTCTGCAAGCCTGCACCATCCTCCGCAGCACCCACTGCGTGAACACTTCCTCCGGCATTGCAGAAGAACGATCGCAATAAAAGGCGCTCTTAATGCCTCCGGCYTGGAGGTAAAGTTGYAGAGCTTTCACGTACGCTTCATCTTCRAACGCAAGATCGGCCAAGCCTTGTAACCACCGGTGGCCTTTTTCCTTGTCTCGCTCAACCACTCCTGGAAGCTCAACGATTCTTTCCAAGAGCACGCCGAAAAGGTTCCTCCCGAACTCAGGAGCCACCCGGAGAGGGAAAGGAGAGAACCCCCCAGCACCAAGAGGAGGAGGAGGAGGAGGAGAAGCCCCGGATGTGACTGTTGCCAACGGCCCGTACCTATCCATAGAAAGAGGCCACGGTATGAGCCCCGCTATGTTGCACCTGTGCAGCCAGCCAGCCGTCAAGCTCGCCAGATTCATCAGCACCCGAGAGTTCGTGAGCTGCGAAATGAGAGGAACTGTCCGAACACTGGAGTTAAATGGCGGTTTGCGGTTTTGTTGTGCTGCTGACCAAGATTGGCTCCCATCCTCTGCCATTGATGAGGATCCTTCTATGTCACCGCCCGCCATGAAACCTAAAAACTCCTCAAAAAGTTGCGAGGCTTTCGAACTCATGCGAGACACATCTTCCGGGTAGTGATTSTGCGAAGTAGCTTGTAGCAAGGCGGAGCAGAGCTGCATTAGCTCTGCCAATGCTGTCGCTACTTTCAGAATCTGGGCACATCTCCTGCACCAGATTTCCTTGCCGGTTCCTTGACCTTCATCACCTCCACTACTCTTTCCTTTCTTCAATAGCGAGAGACCCCATTCACAGAGCTCAGATAAGTCGTTCCAAAGCTCTTTCTCGATCAAACTGAGRAGGACGTATTCAAGTGCGCCTAAATCAATTGAGATCTCCCCCTCAAAGTCTTCCACCCCTGCAAGACTCGCAGAAGCTCCCTCTTTCAAGCTCACCTTATCCAACAGCCAAAGCATCATCACGCTGTCATGATCTCCCGAGTGYACCGTCTTTGCMAGWTCGTATAGCTTCCTGGCAACTGMAAATTGATTGGTAGTGTCCAAAGCATTGAAAGCACGCCGACGCAAAATAGCAGCAATATCCAATGCGAGTTGATCCCTCACGCCAGTTCCATTGTTGCCAGTTTTCACTTCGGAATGTGCCCCCRAGGAATCTAAGCTCTTGTTCCCCTTAAGCGCCTCACTGAGTCTGTCGACTTGTGAGACAAGTCTATCAATTTCCCAAACATCGTCAGTAGTCAAAAGTGCACACATCATGACCTCCAACTCGAACTCATTTCCTAACGATTGGGCTACCGGCTTCGCACCAGCCAGAAGTTCCTGTGTGGACTTTCCACTTCCCATCACACCAGGTTCTGAGAAGAAGAGCTTWGGAATGTCTACAGGGTTGATGAGGTTGTTCTCCAGGGCAGCTTCCCAACACCACACCCTATCCAAAATGCAACACACGTACATGGCGAATTCAGATATATATGTACTTGAGCTCTTCTTATCATCGATACTTCGTGTTGATGTTCTTTCAGAGCCTTGTCTATCGTATGCCCGCTCAGTCAGTTGAGGCTTCGGTACAGAACCATTCGCAACGGCCGATTCGTTGAGGTTTTTCTGTATTGCCGCCAAGAGAGACATCAAAAAATGCACACCCTTTACACTGTCACGAAGCACATTGCTGGATTGCAGAAATGACTGCATTGGAGCTCTCTCAACTATGTCTCGGACGATGTTACATGCTACAAGCTTGCAGTTTATAGACACCGGAATGCCAGAATCCCTTGCTAGGGAGAGACGATATCCCTTCTTCAAGTGACCTTCGAGAGTATCACCAACTACATTCCGAATCAATCGACCGCATTCTCGTTCAGTTCCTGCATTTGGTACTTCATCTGCAGATTCGCTCATACCCATGCTCTCAAAAAACTTCTCCTTGAAAGATGGCATAAGATCCAGCGAAACGTCAACGCCAGCGACAACCTCTGTCTTGGTCGCCTTCTCATACTCTGAATCGTGAAATGACTTGAGTTTCTTGTATGGCGGTGGAACTGTAAAGTCACCATCCTCAGATGTTCTTTGAGATGCTTCAGAATTCTGTTTCAGATTGTACCTGCTTCGTTCACAAGCGATGACCATCTTCTGAGCAACAGACAGCTCGCCGAGCGAAAGAACTAATTCTATGACAATAGCACCCAATTTCTTGCCCAAATTGCAATTCATGACTTAAGGTAGAACCACGTATTACCGACTAAATAAGGAATTTGGACAAATCTAAAGCAATGCAAGGTAAATATTTTTAGAGGGACTAAATAAGGAATTTGGACAAATTTGAAGCAATGCAATGGAAGGTAAATATTTTTAGAGGTGTGTTAATAAAAATGATGGGAATTGAAAAAAATTTGGTAATTTCATCGCATGCATTGAAATTACTATGAATTTTGAAAGGCAAAAAGTGCTTTGAACCCATAATCAATCTCTAGACTCTTCCAATTTTGATCATTCAAAAACCACTTTTCCACTCACTACTTTCCACTTTTTTTTTTGCACTACTTTGGGACATGTATCATGAACTTTTAGTCCCAACCTTGAAAAGAAGAAAAAAAAAATTCTAAGCCTTCGTTGGAAATAAATCAATCTACGGTTGGCTATAGAACACTAGTCGGAAATAGGTGGTTCTACTTTACACACTTGGCAAAAATGGAGGGAAGACTAGCGCAAATAAGAGGGGCCAATAGATGACAAAATTGGGAGATTGCTAATAGTGAGGCCATTGACTACAAAAGAGATACTTTTTCTAGTCTTGCTCCTTCATTTGACCAAAAATATAATTTTCATGAGGTGATTAGCAAATTCAAGAGAAATGCAAATTAAGTATGTTTTCATGATTTTTAGACACTCTAATAATATTTTACAAATATTAAATGTTGGGAATACAGGATAGTTTATAGTTAGCACCAAACTCACTTTGAATGGACACCTATGAAGTACAAAATGTCTTAAATTTCATTGGTTGCTTTTGAAAAGTAGTGATGCTTTTGAGTCTTAGAAGTTTTTAAATAAGACCATTTTTTAAGTGTTGGAGAAGAAAAAAACATTCCTTTCAGGTGTTGCTGTCTTAATATGGAGTTGTGTAATATTGAAAAATCTAACTTTATGACAATGACATTGAAGAAATACTTAGACCTAGAGACTCTTGACAATGATTTTAAGCTTTATATTTGAATATGTTCTACATACAATAGTTCAATTACTGTGAGTCCCTCTTGATARAAATAATTTTTTAATATTTTCATTGAATACAATGAATCTTTTTTTTCATTTATTTTGTTATTGAAAATAATAAGTCTAAGATAAAAGAATTTGAACCTCCGAGTATACTAGGATCAAAACCCGTTGCCTAACCACTTGGCGACACCTTATAAATAGACAATATTAGTAAATCATAAATTTTCTTGAATTATTGTGAACCATTGGAACCAATTTTAATGAAGCATGGATGGAAAGTATATGAATATAGGTCAAAGTTGGATGGCAAAAACAATATTTGAAATAGTATAAAAATAATGTGGAAATAGTGTGAACCTTTTAATATTGAATCTACCTACATTAGTGCTTCCATATTAGTGCTATGAACTTACAAACTCAAGAAAAGAATGCTTTTTGTGTTATCCTTGCTTATTCATTTCTTGAAGGTTCCTCAAGAATTGCATGAGCTCACGAACGCTTTACACCTAGAGGCCAACTAACTTTGTTGGATAAGAGGTCCAAAATCCTCACTTGTGATTGGACATAAGACTGAAATCTGCACTTGCGATTGGACAAAATACTAAAATCTGCACTTGTGATTGGACAAAAAAAACTAAAATTTGTGCAACCGGCCTAAAAGGAGATGGCCAGGCGCCCAGGCCTCCAAGTGTAAAGCGTCCCTCAATACACCGATGCGCCATGTTCTTCCCATAAGAATCGGTAAATCTAAACCGTAAGTAGATGTTTAACCCCCATCTTCGCACTCCAACATCTATCTATCAGGATAATGCATCTACCTGTATCCGAGATTTCAAAGATCCCCTGCGGAGCTTTGCGCAATGATCAACCAGGCACGTCAGGAGTGTATCTCAGTAATCGAATCGGAGGAATGAATCCTGAACCGAGAAAACGYCTGCAATTTCGACACTATCGCACACTGCGGGATTCATTCTAGACGCCGGAGACAATCTGATCTAAAGAGGACTCCGAATGCCACGAGACCTGCAGCCTTAAGTCCTTCTCCTAGAGCGACTAGCATTTTTTTGTGGATGGTGATGGTGGCATCTACGGGTATTGCAGGGCCACCATGGAGTCGTGGGCGAACGATATTGTGAAGAAGGCCTTTAAGCAAGGGTGAGTTTCTCCGCTCTGTCTAACCTTAGTCTCAGTGTGTCAGTTTATGAAGTTCGCGCAATAATTTTCGTTCTTTCTTAAAATTCAGAGTAGAGTTAGGTCGCGGCACTTTTGTGAGTATATTTGTCTTTGTTTTCATGTGGGTCACCTGTGGTCGAGATGGGTGTTTCACTCCGTTGCGCTTTGAGTTCTCCTTTTATTTGTGACTTTTAAATAACCTTCACTGGGTCGCTGAACTTCCGATTTCCGATTTCCGATTTGGTTCTCTATTCCCTTTTCCAAGCGTATTTCCTGAGAGTAGAGGTTGTCTTTGTCCACGCGAATGATTCTTTGTCTGTGTCCGAGTGTTYAGATGGCTTTGTGTTTCTGTGGTCTGTGAATAGCAGGTCTTCCGGCACGATTGATCAGCTGAAGACCATAGGCAAAGAGCTGGCCATGGGCAGTCAAGGTTCGTCGAAAGACTTTATAGATCTTGTGAAGGCCATAGGAGAATCGAAGTCGAAGGCGGAGGAGGAGAGAATCGTGTTGGCGGAGATCGAATTGCTGAAGAAACGTATCATGGAACCCGACGTGCCTCGCAAGAAAATGAAGGAGTATATAATTCGTCTGGTGTACGTGGAGATGCTGGGCCATGACGCGTCGTTCGGCTACATCTATGCTGTGAAGATGACTCATGATGACAATCTTTTGTGCAAGAAGACTGGTTACCTTGCGACGACTTTGTTTCTGAACGAAGATCACGACCTCATCATCCTGATCGTGAACACCATCCAGAAGGATTTGAAGTCCGATAATTTCCTTGTCGTTTCTGCTGCTCTTACGGCCGTGTGTAAGCTGATCAACGAGGAGACCATCCCTGCCGTGTTACCGCAAGTYGTGGATTTGTTGGGCCACCCGAAGGAACACGTGCGGAAGAAGGCCGTCATGGCTTTGCAYCGTTTTCACCAACGGTCTCCGAGTTCGGTGGCTCATCTTCTCACCAAGTTTCGMCAGGTGGGTGGGAAGGCTMATCCYTTGGAGTTTGKTTGACYTTCGTTCTCGAAAGTTGTGTCTTGTTGCAGTCCCCGCTGGATGATTTCGTCGATGCCATTTTGCCAGCCGGAGTGACTTGCAGCATTCGCTTGCCTGTTGCTGCTGCAGATCTTGTGCGACAAGGACCCCAGTGTGATGAGTGCAGCTCTGTGTGCCCTCCTGGACTTGGTGTCCTCTGATGTGAAAGGATTCAAGCACCTGACCGCTAGTTTCGTGAGYATTCTGAAGCAAGTAGTCGAGCACCGGCTCCACAAGGCTTATGACTACCATCGCACTCCCGCTCCTTCTGCAGAAGGATGCTACCACCCGGCAAGTTGGCGTCACCCCCACCGGCACCAATCCTGCGCTTTTCCAGGACCTGTTTGGATAGTGGTTCGTGTTTCTTTTTGTTTGTTTAGCACCGGACCGTGGGCCAGATAATTAGCCAGAAATTATATTAGTCGCCTAATTGATTGTCTTCACAAGAATGGCCTTTTGGGGCTTATCGAGAGCTGAGAGTACGTTTCTGTTTTACAGGAACTAGTTTAAGTTGAGCACACCGGCGGAGTCCCGAGAATCTCTACATGTGATTTATTTTTCATGCAGAATAATTTGTTTGACATTTATGAACGCTCTGACGTCGAACAAAACATGAGTTAAGGCCGAGTGATTTAGGCAAAAACTTCCCGAAACTTTTTAATCTCCACTCAACCAACTTTTGGGGTTTTAACCCCTAGACGTCGCCGAGGCCATTTTCTGGTCGATGAATGAGAGAGCAATGTAGGATGAATGTAGGATGAATGTAGGATAGAAATGCAACTATCCATCCTCGGAATTTGTGGTGGGAAGGGAAGATTTTCTATAGTGCTTTGACTTCCAACAATTGTTTTTGTATTTGTTTTAGCACAATGATTTCCATGGTTTTAGAAATTGATGATTTCTAGGGTCACTCCCACGTCGTTCAAGGGTTAAAGGGATGTACTTATCATCACTATGTTTGAAACATGATGTGCAGCCCTAGACACTTCAATGAATATTGATGTACAATAGTGTGAAATGTCGTTAAATTAGTGTGGGTCCCTTTTATATCCTTATTCATTGTAGACTTTTTCAAAATGATTGAGTAGCTTTTACTTTAATGTTTTGAGAAAGGTATTATAATAGGGGTTTGCAATGTTATGCTACAATGTCTAGAACTTCAATGTTTTGAGAAAGGTACTGCAACAGGGGTCTATTGATAATGTTTTGCTATAATGTCTAAGATGATTCTAACTATTGATTTGTATATGTTTTGGTTGGATATTGTTGGTAGTCAAAAGGAGATTCTAGGTTCTGTTAAAATGCACTTTTGGTAGAGATGGATCATTCTTTGTTAATAAATCCAAAATATCTTGAAAAAGATTTCTTACATCCATTCTTTCACAATTAGTAATGATATCTATGCATTTAAAAAACTATGCATCCAAAATCCAAACCGTTTGGATACAAACTGTTTGGATTTGGTATCCAACAATGGTAGCTATGACATTGCTTACCAATAAGCTTTGCTCCCTTTGACTTGAAGAAGAGCATTCTTTAGTGGCCCTCACTTGAGATATTTAAATTTTTGAGGGGTAATATTCTTATGTAGGCTTCAATGGTGTTTTGGACCCGCTTACTTTATTTAGCAATGTTATAGCCAGCTATGGGATTGTTGGGATTCACGCATGAATTTTCTTCATTAACATAAAAAAATAGATTAAAATAGTTAGACAAATTAATGAAGGTGAAAAATTGAGTGTCAATATAATTTTTTTTTTATATGTTTAGTAGAATAGATATAGTAAAATTTCAATTTTCACTAAATATATTCACATGTATTAAAATTGATTCTTCCTAGTAAAGTAACATTTATCCTCGTGCACATGTGTTTGAAGTAAAAATTCAAATGTTATTAAAAACATCCTTTCAAATCATTACTTATAGGGTTATACTAATAGGACTATACTTAACCCTTAAACACCGTGCTGGCCATTGTAGAAATCATGAATTTTGATACCTTGAGAATAATTGGTTCAAAAAATTCAAAAGCTAGCATTGGAAGTCAAACTATTGTAGAAGATCTTCCCATTCCATGGTGAATGCAAAAAAGAGTAATACTATTTTGCATCACACTTGGAATTGCAGAGTTGCCATCCACTATAATTTTTGAAGTATGAACTCAATTAACTTGAAAATTTTATTGGAGATGTTTTGCTTGATAGAAATTAAATTCCTTATTTTCCAGAAATTTAAAAAAATTATTTTATGTTTAAATTTAAATTTAGCTTATTTGTCTCATTTTGCAGTTTAAGGGTTTTTAGTATTGGGGAGTACCCAAAATTAATGATCTAGAGCTGAGATTTTGTGATCTATTCCTGAACTAAAAGGGCATGCATCTACTAAAGGAAATTCAAAAGAACATTATTTTATGTCCTCTACATGAGTGCTAATATGGATCCCTTGCGAGCGCACTTCTGAACATTCAAGATGGTTTTAAGATCATTCTTTTGGTGAAATATCTTTATCATAAAGCTCTTCCAAATTTCCAATTTTTAGTTTTAAGAAAAAATTATCTTTCCTATTTTTTACAAATTAAAATGTGAAAGTGTCTGTTTTCTTCAAAAAATGTGTCACTCTCTTTTGTAAATAATTTTTAGAGATACTGTCCTTTCTATAGCACCATAGGGCCAAGGAAACAGAGCGGCTTGTCAAACCCTGGTGGCCTTCTGGAGTGGCCTTCTGGAGAGTTCAGAATTTCTGTAATGCAAGTGTTTCTTGCAATCACCCAAGCTGTATGTAGTTACACATGGYTCACTTTCCATTGATTTCAAGAAAGTTGTTGGGTGCAAAAATGGTYTGTGTAACGTAAACAACAAACAGTATGCATCCAAGGAACAATTACAAATAAAAGAATCTTACAAACTCTCCTAATTTGTCAGCCGGGGTCCGTCTTTTGCCATGGAAATTGAATTGACAGTCTGATTCAGGCTCCCTGGATGCACCATACCGGTAGATATATTCTGACTCATCATGGGACTACAGTAGCTCAGTCTGCAGTGACGCTTGACAAAGTCCGGGGAGGCGGGGACGACATACATATCGAATGGCGTGTCACATAAGATAAGCATTAACTTTTAATCAGCTCAAGCTGGCACAACATGCTCGACAGGGTGAGCATAAAACCAACCACCTTAACGACAATGTGCTGTCGGCATTCCTCTGATGTTGACAGTCTTTTATGACATTAATTAGTAATAGTCTAGGKTATATATATGCTGCGCATGGTTGAGTATACAGTAGGAAAAAGTAATTAATCTATTCCCGGAACCACAACAATGCCCATCCAAAACAACAGACAGACTGAGTCGTGTCTGACTTGCAAAATCGTTGGTCCCAGTTACAGTATGATTGATTGTATGTATGTTGCAGTGTAGACTTTTCTGTAAATAATTTACCAATTAGAAAACAACAAACATTGAACAGTAGATGATCAGATCAGCGCACTTTGCTATAAAATAACTTGTGCAGCCTGTCCAATTAATCTCGTGATACTATATGCCTGGAACTGGATCCCTGAGCCATGGAGCTTCCACACTATAATGTATTGTTGCCACCGCCGTCGTGCAGGTGGTCACATTTCGAGGACGACAACTGTAAGTTGCAACACAATCAGAATTAATTAGTTCATAATGCCAAGAGTGGTGTTCAAAGTAAGTCATTATTCCACGGTCTCATTGTGTAGTTACCCACAATCCAGCCTGCTCAAACTAAGTTCTCGTTCTAAAAYATATATCAATTTTTAAGACGGGATAACAGATGCATAAAGTAATATATCTCATTCAAACTAAGGTTAGTCCATATATCAACCAAGTATAGACATGCGAGACATTAATTTAGCATCGTAAGTCCTTAAAGAAACAAAAAGGCCGGTCAGAAAGTGTAGATATATGCACACTAGATCTCTCCCCTTGCAACCAAAACGTGGAGACTGATCACATTATATGTCCAATGATCCTCACGTGTCTCTGGGTTCTTGAGTTCATAGAATCAGTCATTATTTAGCCCCTCTCATCCAGTTCCCATGTATGCTTGCAAGAAGGACCAGGCACGTGAAARTGGAAGCTTGTCATGAAAAATAACAGGCCAAGCCACAACTTACATGAGCGGCTGCAAGGAATGTAAGATATTTTCATAACGAGGTACGATGTACTTAATKAATTTCAAGTTATTACGGGAAACATTCTCAGTCACTACGGGGTCCTAAGCTCGTTCAATCATGCACAATAAGATCAGAGGTAGCTTATTGATCAGAGGTAGAGAAAGAAGTACATTTTAACGTTCTGTAAAGCAATCCCATGTTGACGAAAACAACACGCGCGCCTAGACTCCTAATCTAAATTGACTGCACGCTATCTGAGTGTGTAGTAAAGAGCTGCATTGAGGTTATAATGAAAGCCCCATTGAGTGCATGAACGCAAACAGTAGAAACACATGGACTGCTTGAATACTRGAAATGGAGAGCGACGCTTACACTCTGAATCGGTTCGAATCCACTTTCCGTTCTGAGCACACGCCCAAGTCCCTGTCCCGAAGCTGTGAACTATCTTCCGCTCACCACCCGCGCCCGCAAACGATGAGCACTCCAACGGTTGCGATGGAAGTTCTTTACGAAACAYCCGTCCTTCCAGATCCACATTTGCAATGCACGGCACGCCAGGAACCTAGAACACGTACAACACTCGTTTTTTAAAATTAAACCCGCACAGAACAATGAAGATTTTCAGAGAATTTAAAGAACTCAAAGAAAATATCATGCGAGGAAGAACTCCAGCTTACAAACCACCTTGCGTCCATTCATTAAGTATCTGTTGCAATTGATGATTCCTCAAATATCTTGCAATTGGAGTAATTGGTTATATAAACCTGCACTTGTAAACGAATTAAGCACCTSATGCTTCTTCTCGTATGTGGACCCTATCCTATCATTAGCGTATGAAAGAACTCGCATCTGAGTGTCTCGATTTCTCGGATTTCGGGGTTACCCAAACAACATAACGTGGAAAAGAAAATCTTGCTCTTGATTAACTCCTTACAGCCCAATCATTCCTTAATGACCATGTGAAGTTCTCCTAATCATATACACACGAACCAGCATATGTATAGTAGCATAGGCAATAAATTTGTGTCCGAATTAACGTCAACTCTTCACCTGTGGCGAACTTCTCGACGCTGTTGCAGGAGTTTCCGGCTCTGGGGTGACTTCAGCTGGGGGATGCCATAGCCGTCCTATTGAGCTGAATCCTTTTGCTCTTTCTGTCTTCTTCGAGCTCCCTGTTGCTCGTAATTGAAGARCAGCACACTCCTGTTCATCCTTGTTGCCGACCCGCTTCTCCGGCGGCCCTTTCTTCCGCTTCTCCTTCTCCCCRAGTTTCTGAGTTCGCCGTGATCTGGACCCGAACAGCCCGCAGACCCCACCCAAGTGGAATTCTCCATCCGTCTGGTCTTCATCTGGAGAGTTCGTGATCGAAGTCCTGGTGCCAGAAGCGTTGGGCTTGAGAATATGAACCGGCCGTGGATTCGTGGTTACGACGCCGGGATGCAAGGCGGACGGAGCATCGTTATCACCAAGCACAGGAAGCTCCTTCCTCTTGCCGCAATGCTGCATTTCAATTTCGTCGTCAGAGCTTCGGAAGGCCACTTGGATTGTGCTGGAGACGGAGCTGTGATGATCGGCTGGAAGTGTTGGTGTTGGTGGTAATGTTGTTGTTACTGCTGGTATTGTTGGTGTTTCTGGTAATATTATTGGTACTGATGGTATTATTGGTGTTGCTGGTCTTGCTGGAGGAGGTTTGAGTCGGTTGATGTCGAGGCCTAAGCGCACTCCTGCGAGCTGGTCCAAGGCGAAGGTGCCGATGGCCAGCAAACCTTCTTGCTCGTGACTGAACACGAAGCGGATGGTCTCTTGCAACCGGTCTTCCAACACCACTCCSGATCCGGCCATGTCTTTCGCCAGGGCTTCGAAATCGTGGTCCTGCGAAGGCCGTGGGAGGGATGACGACCAACCTTGCTCCCGGCCGACGACGGCGTCGTCTCGTGATCTCCATCTCAGAGAACTTCCAAAGTGTCGAATACTCCTGGGAGGAGCAGCATCTAAAAACGTTGTCTGCATGTCATTGATCTTCTTCTGACAAAGAAGATCCATGGCACACAACACTTAGAGTGTTGCTTGGCCGTGTTGCTGACTTGCTGTGAGGTTGCTCTAACTTCTTTGATATGCAGATTGCAGAGAGAGGGGGTGGAGAGGTTCTTCCATTAGATGAGAAACAAGGCCTCTAAAGGGCTGTTTCAGGCTTGTTCCCCTTGTTGCTCTCAATGCAGTGATGGAACGGCTGGCTGCTGTCAGAAAAATTATTAAAAAAAAAAAAAAAATATGGATCTTGAAATGTAAAAAAAAGGATCTTTTTCTTTTTTTTTTTTTTTTTTTTTGACAAAAAATCTGACATGGTAGTCGCTTCGCCACGTCAGGCTGCTACTGTAGTGGTGCAGGAACGTAGGAATGTAGCAGGGAACTTGCAACCCTCCTTGAGCCTCAACAAACATGTAATGTTACCGTAAACTCCATTATTTCTATCAATCTTCAAAGGATATGGGATATTCTAGCCAAGGTGGGAGCTTGATAAACACTCAACAAAAGTGTCCATAGCAAAAATTCAAATTTTGGTGATTGCATGAAACATTGCACGTTTTTGTCTCAAGAACATAGTTTTCAGCTACAGGAGTGATAGTACTACGTCAAACTACCTGAACCATGTGTCAACAGCGCGCCTGCAAATCTTAACCGTCAATTTAGGGCACCTGCAGATCTAAACCATTGATTTAGTACTATGCAATACTATACAACACTATAGATTGTTGGGGAGTACAGGAGTAGTACATAAGACACTAGGAGCATAAAATAACAAAAAAAAGGTCTACAGATCTTTTTATTTTTAATAAATCAAAAAATTGTTTTAACAAAACTCATTTTGTTGGAGAAGATTGCACCCACATTGCACCCACATTGCACCAAAGAATTTATGTAGGAAATTTTTTCCCTTTTAGTAGCCTTTGCGCAAAGGAAGGTCATTTTGACCCCATGTGCTCAACCAACATGTTATTTTCATAATAACTCATTTTTAATCCTCAAAATGTTAGGAGACCTCCAACATGTCCAATGTGTGGCTTCAAATTTGCATTTTTGGGTCAAAAATAGAACTAAAAACCTCCAAAATGGCAAAGGTAGACATCCAATTGGAGGCAAGTTAAAAATAATAAACTAATTTGAAAATATTTGAAAAAAATTCTTAATGTCTAAAACTACCACATGTACCTTCATTACAAGTTTCATGCCAAAAGAAAAATAAATGCAAAAGTTATGAGCAAAAAAACACCCGTCCAACGGTCCAAGTGCAAGGGGACAAAAAATAGGACAAATGTTTTTTGCATCAATCCCCCATCTCATTTAAGCATTGTAAATTAACTTTTTTCAAATTGTGGTAAATCAAGTTAGCTTTCATCTGAAAAATTTCAATTTTAATTTGGAGTCTTTTATGGAAAGTTAAAGGGAAGACAACAGATAACAATGTTCTTTCCTAGCCTCCTCACTATAAACTTTGTCTATAACTTTCTATTAGAGACTCCAAATCAATGAATAGAGAGAATTGAGTCAACATATTATGAGCCAATTCTTTATCTCAAATTTTTGGTTGAAATCARTGAAAAAACATTTAATTTCTAGTAGAAAACTATAGTTACTAGATGATTGGGCTCAATTTGCTCAAATTTCTTCTTGAACAATATTCTAAATCCTAAACACATTCTTGCAAGTGAAAGTTACCTAAATTTCTTACATTTTTCAAGCTAATCAAGTATTGAAAAAAATTATCTAATTATGCTTAAATGAGGTTTGAAGTGCAAATGGATGATAAATGATTATGCATTTGACTTGATTATGAGTAGTCAAGCTCTTCATGTCCTRATTTATATATCTTACATACCTCCCTTTTCTACAAACAACTTGCCTTGTCTCCTCCTATTAAATTGTAAGTAGCTTGTGAAGATAAATTGTAGACCCATTCCCAATCCCCTCTCCAATCTCAATTCCTACTTTTTGAACCCATTCCTAACATGTTCACAATCCAATTAAAGTGAAATTCAGTTRCCTATTGATGGCATCTCAKSCCTTGGATTTCAATTATCTAAATATTAAGTTTAGATAAATCTAAAAAGACACTAATAGATATTGACTATCCTTTCACTTCAAATATTTATGGAGAGTTTATGATATAATCAATTTAAAATCAATTTTTTTCTACTTAGGGCTTCATCAAAAGCCTAATGGATGATTGCAAGAAACACTCCCTATACTATTTGTTGTCACACCTAGCATGTTGATTTGTTTTTTCATCGTGACTTTTTCATTTTGGCTCTCAATGACTCAAGATTTTGACTCAAGATTAATACATAATGTACTCATGACTATTATACAGATTGACTAATTTTTTTGTAATTTTCAAAAATATTCAACTATCCAAAAATAGACCCCAATTTGAATCACACTTGTCAATTTGGAGGTTCTTAGTACACAACAAAAAAATTGGTACTCTAGAAAATAATTCAAGATGAAATTTGGAAAAAATGATCTTCTATTAGACTTGGATCTACCATCCAAAGGAAGTTTATAAATAATTGATTGTACATGATGTGGAAGTCTACAAAGTGAGCTTCTTTCCGCTTGCCTTTTGAAATATATATAAAATATCATTTTGGTGTTCTTTCTTACGAATGACCATCTTCAAAGCTAGAGTTGCCTACAATATATAGCAACCACTAAGGTTGTCTTGTTCTCTTCTATTCCTATGTAATTTTTCTACTAAAACAAGTGTATCTTTGATTGACATTAAGTGCAATTGAGCATAGTCACATAATATTATTATATATAAAATTTTTTATTGGATCTTACTTGTAAGTGAAAGAGGATTCCAACAAGCTTTAGCATCCATGATTTTTGATATTTTATAAATAAGTTATGAAATTTCAAAGTTGATTGCTTGTAAAGTAGAAACACCCATTGGCGTTCATGTTCCCATTCCTCTACTATAGACTACACCTAATTGTGTCCATTGGTTGTACTTAATGAGTCTTCCAAATACTTGATTGTGATTTGCTGACACATATGAATAACAATTACTTAATCCTGATTTGTTGACTTTTTCCTAGACTCTCAACTCAATTCTTCAACCAAAAAAAAATTTATTCTAAGTTTGTAGTGCAAAAAAATTCCACAAATGGCGGACAAAGCCATATGAAATTGCAGGTCAATGTTTGAAAAAAGAAATCGTTTGAACTTTGAATGCTAACATCTTACAATTTGTTGGGTCAACTTCATAAATTTTTTACCACATGATCTCATACAAGTAATGTACAATACCCTATGGTTAAATCCTGGAAAAAAAATGTTTTGTTTTCTGGGAAGAACGTAGTAGAAATGGTAGGTTTGAGTGTTTTTTGACAAAAAAATGACCTAAGGCCTCAAGGGGTCAAGAGGACCAAAAAATTAAAGGGACTTATTGTAGAAAACTGTAGATATTTGAAACATGATGTACAACAAAGGTAGATATTTTTATATTATGAAATGTCGATTAATTAGTATGGATCCCCTTAATACCCATTACTTTGTATAGATAGCAAATGYGGGTGGTAATAGGCTAATCTATTTTAGGTGCAAGTAGTTATCCTAACACGTTGGACCACAAGTCCTCCCTCCAAAATAAGGCTGGTCCCTTGCTCGGACACTCCAAGTTATTGTAGGGGTGCAATTAAAATTTTAAAAATCCTATTTTGGGCTTGTTTAATTTACCTTGTAGACATCTCAAAGCTCATTCGGAGCCTCCAATTTCAAATATAAATTCAAAATTTGCGAATTCTATTATGAGTGGAAAATACAATATTTCAGGGGGTTTCCAAGTGGCCGAGTGAGGGTTGGGGTGAAATGGCCTCCTTGCTCGGCCACTCCAAGTCATTCTAAGGGTGCAAGTAAAATAAAAAGTCCCCTACTTGGAGCTTGATCAATTTACCTTGTACACATCTCGTAGCTATTTTGGGCTGGGGTGGACTGGCCCCCTCGCTTGACGACTCCAAGTCATTCTAGGGGTGCAAGTAAAATAAAAAGCCCCCTATTTTGGACTTGTTTAATTTACCTTGCACACCTCTTTAAGCCAATTTTGGAACCTCTAATTGCAAATATGAATTCAGAATTTGCAAATTCTATCATGCGTGGAAAATAGAAATTTGGGGGTTTAGGCCCGGCCCAAAATAATGGACCCCTCCACGGCAGCCCGGGCTCTCGCCAGGAGTGTCCTTCGGTCCTTCCTTCCGATCCGTTCCTGATGGTTATCGCTGGAAAACCGCCCACCACCCTTCCTTAACTTATCCCTTTTGCTGTGCAGTCTGCACACCCACAAGACTGGATCCAGGATCATTTTGAAGCTGCTAAGTCGTGTGTCAAGCAGTACAGGTAACCCTGGAAGGACGTGGGGGTCCATGTGGTAATCATCATTTCTAAAACCGTGGGAATAATTGGCATTAAAAAAAAATCAAAAGAACTCATTGCAAGTCAAAGATCTCCACTTTCCACCTTCTGGAAGGTTCCAACAAGGAATACTTAGTTGAATTTATGTCCTACACAAGAGAATGCTTTTGTCATTCATTGGACACTAAACGTCCACAAAGTCCTTTCTAGGTTAACTTACCGCACAAGAYTGAGGACTAAGCTTATCATACTTCGTTTACAAGTATGGGCCTAAGCTTATGGAGATTCATGTTCAATTATGGGCAGCATGAGAGCATAAATTGCATTATCATGAAGTAATGATAAGGTAGGCACCCCCTCAAAATTGTCCCTAATTTAAAATCGCCATCTTCACTCTGAACATCTCCAAAATCAATTATGTACCTGAGTGGAAGAAAATCATTTAGAACCAAACTTTGACCCTTCATAAGTTTTGCATACTATATCAAATGTAGCATTCTTTGGTGCATTGGAATAATGGAATCCCTTTTCTTGCCAACAAGGTAATATGAAAATCTGACCAACCCAATGATAGTAACTAGGCACAATACCAATTTGTGGCATTTTTGGGTGTACCCACATTAATGGTTACTAAAGTAGGCCTAATCATGTACCAATCCATAGCAGTTCTTGGAAGTCAATCAGATTGGATATAACTCTTCTACAACTTTACTAGATTGCCTCCAAAAATGGTTTAACCCCTAAGCGCCTAATGTGAAAGTCAAAATCAGGCCACAGTTGCCTCTCAAGTTGGTCTTGTCAATTAGAAAATAAGATCCACAAGATGGGTAATCRTTGAAATTGAAAGAGGGTTAGGAGGGCAACATTGGAAAAATTCTGGAAGTTTTTATTGTATGGATTACAAGATTATAATGGTCAAGTATGAGTTGGAAGAGGCCACATTTGAGTTCCTTGGGCACTTGGGGTTAACTTAACTTATGATGAGTAGTGAAGTCCAAACCAACAACTGAGTGTATAGATACAAGCATCTCTATTGGGGCTCACTATACTATCCCATCAAATGATTTTGCGTGTCTGTGACTTTGAAAGGCAACAAATGAGCTTAAAATAGGCCATACATAGTAGACATCATTGGTCTAGTGAAATTTTTACTACAGACTATAGGATGCATATAGGATGCAAGAGAACAAACTTGAATCCAAAACTATGGATCCCGATTGGATTGGAGATCACAATGGGTGGCCTAATTTGAAAAAATTAAGTGGCTTGGGATTTTATTTGTGGATATTTTTCATATTGCAAAATGCCAAATTAATAAAGAAGTACAAGAAYATTCTTAAAAAACATTAAAATTTTGAATGGATGAAAATGCCAAGAATTACTCAAACAAATTTCAAATTGGAATGATACTCGAGCTAATGTGGATAACACTAAATGTCACTAAACACTAAATATCATCTTTAATGTAGTTGGGAGTGGTGCAAAAATGTGATTAAACAATTATTAAAAAAAAAGCATAAAAGTTATTAAATGGTGATATATTCACCAATTCAAGTTACTATGATATATGTTATTGCTAATTGGAGTGAAGTTTGTGTGATGTCAATTGAAGTTTAATAGGTTGTGATTTAAGATTTTAAGTTGGAAAGTGTGAAATGTGAGTCCAAATTGGTGCATATGTGATTGAGTCAGTCATGTGAATTTGGAATGAGAGGTTGCAAATTTAGATTGGAGTGTGTAGTAGACTCCAATTGTGTGTGATTTCAAAATGATGGATTATAGGTCCGAAATGACCCTAAACTATCAGGGTGATGGTGTAAGGTACCCAAACCTAGTGGAGAGGTTGGCGGTTCGATCCCCGGCTGTGAAATCCCCTTACACTTGACTGAAAAATTGCCGCAGATTGCCTTGCACCTTGTGTGTGTCAAAAAAAAAAAAAAAATGATGGATTATGAGTCCAAGTGGGGTGAATGAGATAAAGTTAGTATGTTGATACAAAAGTATAATTTGTGAGCCTAATTGGAAATTTATGGATGTGTTATTGTGTGTTTGGGGATTGTGTTACCTAATTAAGGAATTGAACCTATTAGTATAGAAATATCCTACATGACGGTATCCATAGGAATGAACTTATTATATTGAAAGGGTGATTTCCTACTAGGTTACTATCCTCCTTCGACAAATCTCTAAAATGTCTAGTTTGACAGTTACATTTAAAAAAAAGTGATACAAATTAGTAAAATATTGGCTTTTGGTTCTATTTAGAACAAATTCCTAGAAGCACAAAACAGGCCATGGACATTTAGGGGCTAAGTAACATATTAGATAGCAAATTTGGGTGGTAGTAAGATATCTATGAGCCACCAGAAATGACACATTTGGCAATGTCAGAGCAAGGCTCTGATCACGACCAGGGGCAGGATTTTCAAGTTAAATTATTTCCAATAGCCAGGCTATGACAAGTAGGGAAAGAGGAAAAGAAAAAGAAAAAAAGAAAAGAAAAAAGAGGGATTGGCCAATGGTGTCGGTGGGCATGCCAAAAATTCCACAAAAGAGAAAAGGACTGACCACCGTGCCGGAAAAAATTTGGGGAGCCCCCCCCGCCTGTCCTGGCTGGTGGATTTCCTCCTTCCACAGACAATGATATGCCTGGGGTGAACTGACCCCCTGGTTCCGTCGGCCACTCCAAGTCATTCCCGGGGTGCAAGTAAAATAAAAAGCCCTCTAACCCCTAAGCACTCAAACGACCATTTTTTGGTCGCTGCCCGACTTCGGGCAGAATTTTCGGGCAGAAAAACACTTTTTTTTGAATTTTTTTTTTTTTTTTTTTTCCTCAAAAATATTGGGTTGTCTTTCAGTGCTTATATTCAAAACTAAGATCACTACGGTAAAAAAAAAATCATAAGAGAAACAACACAATGTGTTTAGAGTTTTCTAGTGTTGAAAAACATACTATTTGAGGAACAAATTGAAATTTTTATGACTAGATCTTATGCATTTTTTTACAATTCAATAGAAACCACTAGTTTGACCAATCAAAAAAAAATTCAAGTGTTAATGATAGAAATTGTATTTTTTGCAAACTTCAAAAAAGTTATAGAATTTATATTTTATAACACATTTGTGTTTTGTCCAAACCCCTTGGGCTTTTAGGGGCTAAGGTAGGAGGTCCATAAAGCAACCATCTAAGCACTGAAACTAAATTTTGGGGCGGTAAAACATCTTGAAATATTTTGCAGTAAATTTCTGTTGAAAGACAAGAGGAAATGACATGTGGCTCAAGTTGTTTCATATTTTTTGGAGCTATGTGGAATTAATTATGAAATTTTGAAGTTGAAATGCCATAGGGCTCTAAAAGTGACCACCTCCTAGAATGCACACAGTTTGTACACAGTTTATACATTTTTGTACATTGAAGAAAGCAAAATGTACCTTTGTGTCATGTTTGGTTCAAAATACCCAGTCAAAGTTTGAGCCTCCTACCTTATTTTGGTYTTATTGATTAATTTATCTTAGCCCCTTAATTTACATTACTAAGCAAGCCTTTTCAAGTGTCTTTTGACTACGAAAATAGAGCATTGACTTGTAGTTATCAGCAAAGAAGCAAATTGTTTTTTTTTCAAAATCTAACTATATATATGTTTAAAGAGTTTGCTTATTAGAGTGTGTACCAATTTTGAGTGAAAAATTGCATAGGAGTTGTAAGATTATAACAAGAGAAATCTATATTTTCTATTTTTAGTATGCTATCTTTTCCCACAATGTTTCAAAAATTTGCATATTAAAGATTTTTGGGATTGGAGGTGACATGAACAACAACAAATAGTGTTAGCACACTAAAATGCGCTTCCAAAAAACTTAATTTCACATGAAAAGCTATCAAACTAATGGACATATATTCCTATAAAGACCACTCTGTAATCAAATATGTTCTTTTTTCAGTGGAAAATGAAGGTTTTCAATAGTTAACCCTTAAAACGGTCAAAAGAATTTTGCTGCCCGCACATAAATGAGCCTAAAATTTCAGATCGACCATATATGGTCTCTTAGGTAGTTAGGGGTTAAACACCTCCTCAAGCTGACTTGGGGCCTCTGATTGCAAATGCAAGTTGCAAATATGTCTTCAAAATTTTATCATGCAAATTTTATCATGCATGGAAAATAAAAAAATTCATGGGTTTTCTTAGTGGCTAAGCAAGGGAGTCAATTCACCTCGGTCAGTGAGTTTTTCTTCTAACTTATCATGGTCACCGGTTGGTTGCTTGGTTGGGCCGGGGTGAATTGACCCTCTTAGGAAAATGCTGAAATATTTTATTTTTTGTGAATGAACAAATTTGAAAATTTTGAATTCATATTAATTTTGTAATCAGAGGCCCCAAATTAGCTCGAAAGAATGTACAAAGTAAATCAATCAAGCACAAAATAGGGCTGGGGATTTCTTTTAATTGCACCCCTAGAATGACATGGAGGGGGCTGAGGGTGGTGAGATCCCCCCTGACCCTTGGTTGCATCCTTCAACAGCAAAAGCTACAGGATAATTTCTTGCAACTATATCAATTCTGCACCGCCAAACATCCTCCAAACTCGAATTGACACCGACTCAAAGGAAATTTCAAACTCAAAAGACTAATGTATATTGCATCCTTGGTTTAGTTGGAGGGTCTTCTATGCCAACGGGTTTTTTTTTGGCAATTTTTCGCCAATTTGCTCAAAAGTAACCGGGACCTTACACCAAACCCTTGCCAAAAACTTCAAATAAAAAAAATCTTGGATGAAATCACACAATTGTGGGTGAAGACAAGATTATGGATATGTCATGTGTGATGTGTGCTAATGTGATATTTTCTATCCAATATGTGAATGAAAATTGAAATTTGGAGCACCACTATAACATTTAATATTGCCACTTTGGCTCTTCATAAAAAATTTACAAATAAAATTGCCTTGCTTCTTGCATTGGATGAAATTACAATGTATTCAGTCATGGTTGGAATTCAGATTTCAATTTGGCTAGTGGATGCCAAGGATTTTGCATAGTGAAGCTTCAATGTCTTGTCTTCTCTCTTTACAAGTTTTGATGGTCCAAAATTTTGTTTATAAAAAAAATTATCATCTATACTTGTTGAGAAGATCCATTTTTTCATTCCTAAAGTTTTTTTTTGACTATATTTCCTCTTGAAAACACTCAAAATGGATTGTTTTTTCAAATGGCAAAGGTCCCCTTCTAAACATTTGATGAACGAAATACTTTATTGTTGTAAAAAAATAGGAGGTTTTGATTGCATATATTGCTAGATTCTAGGGTTTGAAGTTGAAAAAATCTTTTAAGGGGACCATCCAAATTCAGGGCAATTTTGATCTAAAGAGGCTTTTGTACAAGTTTTTTTCATCTTATTTGTTTTCTTTTTTCATAAAGTTGGCCATATTGCTAAAAGAACATTCATAACATTTCAAATTTGGGAACATGCACCAAAAAAATTTGAATAGGAATTAGCTTCAAGAAAAATCTCATACAAAGTTGTTTTTCAAAAATATTGATGGTAGAGTTTTAGGTTTGAGCTAGCCTTACAATAGATGAAAGGAAAAGGAAGACAAATAATTGCCCAAATTTTTGGCTTTAGCAAACTAAATCAATTTACAGCCTAAAATACTCAAGTTGAACTCAAGGACAATTGGACATACTGAGCGAAAAGTGGTCGAATCAGGGGTTGTTGTACCTAACTCATCATTAGTCACTGACATTGGATAGGTATACCACATCCCATGTCTTTTGAACACACATTCCCGTGTTCCATGCAATACAATTTTTTTTGTTTAGAAAAAATAACTTGTAGAATTCATTTCTGAATGCAATTTTTACAATTTTAAGAAAAAAAATGTTCCACATGGTTAATTTTTCTTGCCAAAACAAACTAACCATTGGGATCAATGCATTTTAATTCCACCTTAGAGATATTAATAATTTAGATTTTCCTTCTATCTTGTACATACTCCTATTTAACAATTTTTAAAGAATAAAAATTAAGTTTTTTTGAAATCCCTCCTCCTGAGATTCTCAATTCAATTCTCCACAAAAAAGATTTAAAGCTCAAAACTCTATAGTGCAAAAAATTTAAGTTAAGAAGGTTCCAAGTCAAATAATCTAGTCTCACAATGTTCTGCAAAACCTGTTTTTTTCACTTTAATCACAGATATCTTGCAATTTGTGCGGTCAAAAATTCTGAAATTTTTTCCATACATCCTCATACTAGTTAGGTGTAAGATCCTACAGTTAGATTTGCAAAAAAAACAATTTCCGATTTTTTTTACTCTTTGCTATAGACATGACAATTTTGAGTGTTTTTTCACAGAAAAAAGGCCTTGGTCATCTAGGGATTAAATGTCCCTAAAATATCTTGAAATATGTGAAAAGGAAAAAATCAACCTATACCAAGCCACAACCAAGACACCCCTATTTGACCGTTCGCTCTCTACATTTGGTTGTGACCGGCCAACTTCTTGGCTTCGTTGTATATGTCGTGGAGAAAGAAATTGGGCCGGGGAGCGGCCAATCCCCAGGTTTGAGCCTTTGGCAGAGCTGCCGTAGGGATGCTCTCACACCAATTTGGTCAAGTTTGGCTATGGCTTTAGTGAAAGATGTGGAGGCTAGTGAGAGGTGTGAGAAGAATGGGGAGAATTTTAGCAAGGACTATAGTTTACTTCACCATAATCCTAGAAATGGCAACAGGTGCAAAGCATCATGACTTAAATGCACTCCCACATCTCACAAGGTACGCAGTAAGGTAAAAGCACCTAAATGTGACACTTGTTTTAGATTTGCAGATCTTGAGGGTAGCTACAAAATAAAATGATATGTGTTTGTTAGGAAATGAAATAGAAAATCAATAAAATTGGTTTTGTATTTTTCTGAGCTTGTATGAATATAATACAAATTTTGAAAACAACTATGTAGATGCACCTATTGTGGACACTAGACTACAACCAAAGTGGACACGGAAACATCCAAATGCGACACACTCTAATCTTGGATCTCACGTGGGTGATGGTCACTTCTTGAAAGAATGACAACTTCTTGGAACCCCACCTTTCTACTTTGAGTCCATTTGTGCTTGGATTTAGGTCCTTTTTTAGATGTCAGTGAATGGCTGGTGTTGGTTTAAGGTACTGCTACCTTAACCCTTTAACGCCCAGATGGCCAAAAATGGCCTACAGTTTGTGTTCTGGTTGCATTTACATAACACAAATGGAATCAATATGAAATGTGTTGAACTATAAAGTTGGGGGCAAGAGTAAGTTGAAAATTTAGCAATTTAAAAATAAATAAAATCAGCAAAATTAAAGATTTTGTGCCTATGCAAAGCTTGTATTCTAACAAGAATACAATACAAGGGTTTAATAGACATAAGTTGGGGTGAGGAAGAATACTTGTCAGGAGTTGTAAAGGTTGCACGGAAGGTGAACAATGCAGCCGGTATGCAACAATTATAGAAACTCAATTGCTGGCCTAATCTGCAAATACAACTTGAGTGCAGGCCTAGTCCTTGAGTCCCAATGATTTTTTTGAAACAAATGAAATGGATCCAAATTTTTTTTAGATTTGGTTGGAAATATGAACTTTGGGCCTAGTTTGTTGATTTTCTAATTTTAGAGTAGCATGATAACTTTCATTTATACCATGCTCTTATGCACTAAAATATAATTGTACATACATGGTGAAAATTTCAGATTTTTTGAGTCTATTCTACATTTGAAATGAGTTTTTTTCATTTTTCTCTTAAGAAATTCACTATAATTTCAAATAATCTCTAAGAAGAATTTCAACCTCATTTGGGCATAGCAGAATAATTTTTTCCAAAAAACTTTGAACTGTGAAAAGTTGAAAAATCAATCCAAATTTCATTTACAAAAATTGGTTTGAGATTTCAAGACTCCAATAAAAAGTTATGGACAAATTTCAAAGAGAATGTTTTCAATTGTCCAAAAAAATGTCCCTTCCAACGCCTCTCTGAAATTTGTCCATAACTTTTAGTTAGAGTCTCGAAACCTCAAAATAAATTTTAGAGATAAAGCTTAACTTAATTACCCACTTTTCTTTAGGTCAAAGTTTTTTGAAAAAAGGTATTCTACTATCTAAAATGAGGTCTGAAATTTTACTTTGAGCACAATTCCTGCATTTTGACAATGAGTGGCGAAGCTCTCATCTTCAAATTATCCCATACCCTATGAGGATTCATCATCGACAATTTATTATAAGAAGTTGTTCCCACACCTATTGTGAGGAAAGGTTCATTTAGAAACAATGCTAATGAAGTTGACAGGGACCTCGATTGAGATTTGCTGTGACATAGTCTTATAGCATATCAAGATGTTGAAGTACCTAAAGTTGAAGCCATGTTTCTAAATTATAGGGGAATGCCTCGACTGAGTGTTGCTACAACAAACCTTGTAGCATCACAAGATGTTTTGAAGCACATCCTAGTATCATACCTTTTTACATTTGGATGATATGCATGTCAATGCTTTCACTTACCTATACATATGAGAACGTTTAGAAACATTTGTTGCTGAAATTACTCTTGTAATTAATGTTTGGAAAGTTTTTTTATTGATATTTTTTATTTCGAATTGTAGGATGGGGAAGAAGTCTAGATCCTAGGTAAAGAAGAATAAAGCAAAAAGGTGGAAGGATGTTGGGATTGAAGATCCCAACAAACATGAATGTTTGTTTTGCAAATGTATCATACCCTACTTCTAATGGTACATATATGCCTTTGAGGACCTATTACAAATTAAATATTTACCATTTTTTAGTGAAAAAAAAGTCTTAAATAGTAAACCTTCAAAATTGCCTATAATATATTTTGAAATAGTCAAGGGTATTTTATTGCCCACACAATGTTAAGMCTGAAACTTTACATCGACCATGTATAGTTGATTAAGGAATTAGGGATAAATAGAAATATTCATTTGGCATTGGAAATTCAATAAATTATAGCAACAAGTTTAATAGCAACAATATTCACCCTTTGTAAATCCCTCTAATGAGCACTTCAGATTCTAATAAAAAAGATTTAGGTTTTAAAACATTGCCAAAGAAATCTCACAACTGACACGTAAATCCTACATTTAGCATGTACATGAGATGCGCCGCAAGGTCCGGTGAGAAAATGACCGGAGGCCATCAATTCCATCAAAGTGGCTCTTTCTGGATATTCTTGACTGGTTCTGCATAGCCATGGCTCACCACCCAATGATATGGATTTCCTCCAAGCTATACAAAGAACTTGATTTAGAACCAGCCAATACTTTTCAATTTATGAAGTTTGAAGCTTTCTCTCACTTTGTGTTTGGACAATTGGATAATGTGCTTCACTTCTATATGTATAAGTAGAAATTTTTTGGCCTTGAATATAGCCTTTCTTTGTGGACCTAAAGCCTATTGTATACTCCCCTGACTGAAAAAAAGGTGAAATACATGATGAGCCTCTCCAGACCTGCAAGTGTTAAAGGGTTAAGTGCCTTGCTACGTCATGCCGTGGTCAAATTTTGCGGAATTGGTGGGGATGGTCTGATGTGGCTTTGCTTCTTTATTGTTGTGGCTATGATGAATCACACATTGACACCATGTAATAACACATTTTGTTTTTGCCGTCTTCTTGTAAATAGGTTTGTCCATCCATTGAAAACAAGTTGGATTGGAATCTAGACTTCCTTMATTTTTATTGATTCCAAATTTGATGAGAAGTTAAGAAAGAATAATGCAATCTTCATTACTTTTACTTGTCGGACWAGAGAAAATTATCTCCACCACTACCATCACTCAATGAAACTTATGGTAAAACGCTTAACGTTTGTCAACCCAAAATAGGTTATATATATACTTTAGTTGGTGGGAGGGAGAGAGTCTCTTCACATGGAAGACTGAGGGAACTACCATCAAACTTATGGTAAAACCCTTAACATTGTTGGTCAGAAATAGATGATATACCTTAGATGGGTGGGAGGGAGAGAATCTCCTCATATGGATGAAGAAAAAGGCTTGACACTGACAAGGCAAATGTCAATGATTTGCCATGTTTACTTTGTTGAAAATTAAATTTTTTTTCCTTTGACGTAAAGACATATGTCAAAAATGGGAAGAACATTTGTTATTATATTCTTTGAAAAAAATGTAAATTGGTTATGAATTTTTGAAGTATGTTACACAATTGGGCTCCAAAGAGTCTCACTTCAAACTATTCTCAAACCAACAAAAAGGAGTGTGATCYATAATCATGGTCATTTTACTCACCTAAACCTGTCACAATATTTTCTAACRTGGCTAMAATATGAAGGCCTAAAAAAGAGTCATTTTGTATGTTGAATTTATAAGCAAATGATGGAAGCAACACCGATAGCACAACACACAAAAATGAGTTTTTTATCCATCAATTATTTTGAAGATTCTTGTATTAATCCTTTAACATTTGCAAGGTATACATTCTAAAGACTTTGTATTGCAAAAATTTATAGCTAAAAAAGTATTTAAAGTTGGTTTGGGCTCAAAAAGTAACAGCTTGAATTAAAGTAAAGTAATATGTTACTTCTTAAATTCATAAAATGTCCCTTTGAAAACAACTTGAATAAAAAAGAAATCTTCAAAATAACTGTGATTAGAACTTACTATGTAGAACTTTTAGGGAAAAAATTCTTGTGAAAATCGCAAATATCTAATCTATATCCACTAGCAACTTGGAAATTCTAAAATTGCTTTTCTTTTTTTTTTGTACTTTATAAAGGTGGGCACCTGCAAATGCGCTATTCACCCAAATCCACCATCATCACTTTGTGCACATCCCCAAAATCAATATCTACCTAATTATGTGAAACAAGCAATTTTAGAACATTTTTCAAAAAAAGAATTTTGACCCTTTACAACTTTTGCATAGGATATCCAAATGCCGTGTTCTTTGGTGCGTTGGAACCTCTTTACACATGCCACCAACAAAATGTGAATATTTGGGACCTACGGAGTGTATAAGGGAATGTGCACATTTTTTGATGTAATATCACCTATTAAAATCACCTACTAATTTGAACCCAAGTATAATCCACAATAAAAACCAAATCAAATTGGAAATTAGGCAACACTCAAGATAAGGACATTCCAATTATAACTGGACTCCTAGACGTTATCACAATCAATTACAAAATTTCCATTAGGCTCCCTTACAGAATGCAAAGTCATGTTTTGCAAAATTCAAGTAAGTCAATTCATCATCCTTGCTCCCTCTAGCTCTAGACTTGTCGCCACTACCAATTGATACAATCAATTTATGTGGATCTCTTTTTAGATGATACTTTGAATGATCTAAGTTGAGAAGGGTCTGGATTTTAGTAAACATGAGCTCAGCACTCAAGGAGTTAAGTTCTTGTGTATGACATAATTTAACTCTTAGAACTTTGCCGATTTGAAGTTCTTGTGTATGACCGCGAAAATCTCTATAGCTACAATACCCATGATTCAAACTGCACTATTTTGATCTCTGCGCAAATATTCCTTTTTGGATTTCTCCAGTGGAGATTTTGATTTTGATTTTGTTGTCATCCTGTCAAATTATTCTTTCCCATCATTCTCATGAATTCCAGCTGCTTGCACACAACTCCCTCCCCCCACCCACCCACCCCGGAGATTCACAAAGAAATTCGGTATGTAATCAGCAACGGTTTTGGAGATTAATTCACCCTCCTGACAAATGAGCTCTACATTGAACTTCACAGTTGTAGGAAATTCACACAATTGAAAACTGATTAACTTCACGCTGCCACGTGTTTTATTCTGTCCACTATGCTAAGATCAAAGCGTCAAAACTATCACACCATGCCACTTGTGAGAGTGAGTGATGATGTGGTGGCAGCCTAAAAGTGTTTGATGGATGAATGATAGAGAATATCTTTATTACTTGTAATACACAAGTTTGTGTAGATGTTCACCTTTGGAATTTTGTGTGAAAAAAAGAGGTCTTGGACAATAGTTTGACCTCCAATATGTGAAGTTGGATTATTTTTTAAACAAATGATTTACACGGCACTCCAGAGGATGATTTTCGCAAACAATGACCAACCCAACGTTCCTAAGTCTACGAACCTACTTGGACTTCAATTTGGTGTACAATACTACAATTCCAAATTCATTACACAACCACCACGTAGTCATGACATACAATATGCCCAATGAATCCCATTATGAGCCAAAAAAATCTACAAAACAAATGTAGTCACTTGATTGGGATTTACATGCTTATACATGGCAATGGGTAATTGAAACAACTTGGATCTCTCCTTCAAGCATCCGAATTGGTCCACAACAACACTACTTGGGACAACTACCCTATTTGTTTTCACTAGAAGCTAACATTCAACCAAATTGGTAAAAGGTTGCATTTACACTTAAGGTTCAAAAACTACTCAGCAAAATGACAACTTACACCCCAAAAATCCTAATTGGAATTTCAAAATTCCTTGTTCATGCATTTGACTCTGCTTCTATAAATAGAAAAGTTTATGTGTATTACAACAATCCAAAGACAATTTATTTTTCAATAAATTACAAAAAAACATCACATTGTTTTTTGGCCACCCAAAGGTACCCAACAACCTCAAAATAGTAGCATGATGGACTAATGAGGGTTAAAAAGATTTAGAGCATTGCTTCTCCATATGTCTAATCTCTCTATATATAGAAGGGGTACCTAATACTAATCAAATAAAAAATTCTAGATTTGATGTGGAGTAGTATAAAGCAAAGCAAATATTTTCAAGAGTGCAAAGATATAAATGACTGGGATTGCAAAAAATTTGGTAATTTTATTACTTGAATGAAAATTACTATGATTTTTGGGACAAAAAAAGTCCTCTGTATATATAGCCAATGCATAGACTCTTCTAATTTCAATAATTCAAGAACTACTTTTCTGCTCAGTACTATCTACTTTCTTGCTCACTATTTTGGGCATGTGTCATAAATAAATTAGTCCCAACCTTGAAAAAGAGAAAAAAATACCAAGCTTCAGTTGGAATCTTTCCACTCTTGGTTGGAAATAACTACATACTACAAGAGGGGTACTAGTTCTGGTCGAGAATGGGTGTCCTACCCTATAATGAAAGATTGGATGAAAAGTGCACATTTTGTGCTTGGACTTGCCTTTAGATTCTCTTTACCACAAAAATAAGCTATTTTGTTCAAGGTTGGTATCAGACTTGGTTGGTATAACAACTTAATAAGAGATAAACTATGATCTTTTAATTTGCCATCCATACTAATAAATTGGTAATTTGACTTGTATTGAAGATAGTCAATTGCACAAGTAGTACAAACAAGTGTCCCTTCTTTTTGTTGTCACAAAGCTTAATCACAATGATAGAGATACTTTTAGGTGAATGTCAAGAATTGTCTTGTTGAGGTTGCTATTGAGGAAATCTATTTTTTTGGCATTTGTGATGTTTGTAAATTACTCTTTTGATTCGACCTTGAATCTTGTAATGTTTTGAATAATGCTTCTCTACAATCTAAATTAAATATTGTATGCAGTACACAATGACATGTAGTCCATGTAGATCACACCAAATTGAAACGTGAGTTGAAAGGTAGGGGCATGTATCCACCCCAAGTTGTTGTGCACTACATACATAATCTACATTTAGTAGACAATAACAAAAATAGAAATGATTGTAAAGAATTGCGCTATGATTTACATTTGTTGACTACTTTTTAGATGAATGTGTGTTGTACACACATAATTAATGAGGGTGGCAATGGATACATTCAATCCAAGGTGGAGTCTCATAACTGTACAAGAAAAAAAATCCACTATTGTAATATCAAAGGGTTAAAATAACTCTTTAATTTGTACCTCTCTCCAATCTCAATCTTCCATCAAAATGGGGTTTATTTTATCCCTTTCAAAGTTTAGCTAACATTTGGAAAAATATGAGCCCTATATATAGGAGGCTGCCAAAAAGAATTGGTAGCAAGGCCATGTGACATTATATGACATTATAAGAAAAAGAAAAATTATTGCAAATATGATGTGGCACTAGTAGAGTAGTAGTCCCATGACAGATTTCAGGGTTTTTTTTCCATAATAGCACCATGACCTTTTTGAACTTGCAACCCTATATAGGGTTGATATTTTTCCTAATGTCTTCTTGGTGCGAATGTATCCTATTTGTACAACATCGCCATAATCTCAAATACATAACATTCAAGATTTTTTTTCCTTGATTTATCCTAGTTTTTGCCATGACACCATACTAAATAATTCTAAATTGGCATTGTATCAAATAAGCCTTAAAGAATGTTATGCTCCATACAAGTACCATCATGCATGGTAGTGCCATTATGTTCAATCCTTCGAGGTAGCCATTGTCATAGTGTGATATCACCAAACAATATTTAATCCTATTACACTTAGGATTTTTTTTTGTGGCAAAATTTCACCAGATTGTCATAATTCTGACCTCTACTAGTTTGTCCCTCCAAAATCTAGCATGTACGGTGAGGCCAGCAAGGGGCACACCGGTAAAAAAAAAAACTGATTACGTTATCAGTAATTTTGGTAAGAAAATAGGCTCCAACTTGATCTATTCAAATTTCAAAGAAGACAAAGATGTTGATTGACAACTCCCAAATGAAAAATTCAAAAAGTAAGGTTACTACTTGTTTACGGTTGTTGATAGAATACAAAATTATCCCATGTAAAACATGGAAATTAATTTGGATTTAATGAAAACAAAACCAAATCTCTAGTAAATCTACACAACTTCACTCTTCATTCTAAATAGATACCATTATAGTATTTGAGATAATTTTGTTTAGTGTTGCTCCTATAGTTCAAGGAATCCACACTATTTTATTGGCGATTGAGTTTCTTTTTCACTTTGAATAGTAATTACTTTGTATAATATTTGTATAGGTTAGTTTTGTAAAGAACTCGAGAAAATTCGGAAAATGTTGAAATAAAAAAAATTATTTTAGGCAGAAACACCCATAACCATGACTATACCTATAACTGTCACTAGAGTTCCCTTAAATTGTCTCCAAAGGTACCTTGCCCATTCTTAATTGTGGTTGGTGGGCTATGATTTTTTTAGATTTTGGTGCTAGAATCAAAGCAAATTTACTAGAGTGTGGTTTAGGGTGCTCTAAGAAGTTCTACTTTGAAAATTCATAGGAATTAGATGCCTTATCCGAAAATTCTATTTGTTCTTTTGAAAATTCATGATTTTCAATTGCTAATCTAGAAAAAATATTTTTTTGTAGAAAAATGTGCCTCCAACTCTACTGAATTGCTTATTTTGACGGTTATAGGTATTGCTACATTACAACTATTTCTAAAAATTTGAAAAAATTATTCTTGAGAAAAATTAGAAAAAGGAAGACCCTTAGGCATGAATAGAAAGAATCAATCCAAAATTAGGAGAAAGCGCCAAAAAGAAAAAAACTCCTATCCGCTTGCCCAATTGTTGTACTGTGAAAAGTAAATATTTCGGCATCAACATTCCAAAACTGACCTATGCATATGGTAGTGTGGATTTTTCAATTTATGGTGTTTGCAATGTATGGGTTTGCAAACTTAGGCTGAATAATAGTCTACAATCATTGATGATAAAGTTATATTTTGTCTAGCCCATGTTTGTAGGAGTAACACTAGTTGAGAAGCAACACTAAATAGAATGAAGTAGTATGAAGGGTGTAGATGTAATGAATCCATGATCTTTTTATCCATGCTAAGAGAGATCATTACAATTGAAAGCAACAAGACATTCATTGTCCCTGTAGCACTAACTTCCAAATATGAAGCTTCTATTAGGGTAAGGACAAGCCAATTGGGAGCCAACTTGTTACATGCGAAATTACTCTAGTAGTGCACATTTTAGAAGGGAATTGTACACCATTAGTATAATTTTGCCTCTAAAAAGGCCGGTTCTCATATGACCTGTCATAGGCTGAGTCACCTTAAGTTAACCCAAGAAGGACGTTGCGGACGTTTAGTGTCCGATGGATGCCACAGAGTATAAATCCGTGTGGGACAAAAGTGCAACTATTCATCCTTGGAATTTTGTGTGGAAAGGGGAGAGCTTCTAGAGTACTTTGACTTTGAATGAGTTCTTTTGAATTTTCTAATACCAATTGTTCCCAGGGTTTCAGAAATGATGATTTCCACAGAGACCCCTGGCGTCCTTCTAGGGTTAAAGCAAAGCACCAGTCCTCTTTTCAAGTCCAGAGCCAACAAAGTTGTAACAAATCATGTCTTGCTGGAGACAGAATGTTCCCATTCCAGCCAAGTAGGGCGTTTAAAGCCAGGATAACAGACAAGTTCGGCGGACTCCCTGGCTAGAACACGACATGATTTCGAGTACACTGATTCATATGAGGACAAACAATTACTTTAAATCCTCCAACGCATGCATTAAAAAAAAAATTGCAATGCAATCATATTTCAACATGCACTAAGCTAGAGATGGAGAACATCCGGGAAAACTGTCCTACTAAGAAATATTARGATAATCCAGTATAGTCACGACAAGACTCTGCGATCAAAAGTGTCAAACAAATTATTCTGCATGCAAAATAAATCACATGTAGAGATTCTCGAGACTCCGCCGGTGCTCAACTTAAACTAGTTCCTGTAAAACAGAAACGTACTCTCAGCTCTCGATAAGCCCCAAAAGGCCATTCTTGTGAAGACAATCAATTAGGCGACTAATATAATTTCTGGCTAATTATCTGGCCCACGGTCCGGTGCTAAACAAACAAAAAGAAACACGAACCACTATCCAAACAGGTCCTGGAAAAGCGCAGGATTGGTGCCGGTGGGGGTGACGCCAACTTGCCGGGTGGTAGCATCCTTCTGCAGAGACTCTTGCACGGAAGGACCCTTCCTGTCCGCCAAAACAGGCGCAGCGGAGGAACTCGACTGCTCAAGCCCGGCCAGGGGGCTGCTGGACGGAAACTCATTCAAGTCCAGGAGGCCTGTCTGCGGCCTCGCATTCGCGGCCTCCACTCCAGAACTGCTGGTAAGCCCTAAAGACATGAAGTCCGAATCGCTTGAAGAGGAGATAGGGACGGCAGAGCTCTCATACAAAGACATGAAATCCAGACTACTCGTTGGCTGGCTCTCTCAGAGACACCGCTACCACCTCTTTCTCCCTCTTCCTCGAAACTTGGGGTGGCCACAGGAGGAGGCTGAGACGAAGCGGACGGACGGCCCCATTTCCTCTGCACTCCATCCAATCGAAGCCTCGAAACTTCAGGGCCAAGTAAATCCACAGGGGAACTATCAGCAGCTGCTAACTGGTTGCGGAGACTCCGAGGCGATTCCGGTTTGGGCTCATGGAAGTCTGGAAGAAGGGAAGGAGGAGCAGCTGCGGGAACGGGGACTGTCGGTGTCTCGTAAGCTTCGAAACGCAGCGCATGGGAGGGCTCCTGCTGGCTGTGGCTGGTACTGGCAAAAGAACTCATGCCACTGCTCATCTCAACGCGCTCGTTCTCGTGGAAGTACGGACGGGCCCCATTAGACAGAGCGGAGTCGACAAACTCTTGGAGAAAGGGTAACTCCTTGTCCATCTGCAGATTCGAACAGTAAACCGTGAACGCTCGATATTCAGGCGCCCAAACAAGACGCACCGTCCACACATATACCAGACACAGCCAATGGAATGAGGAAACGAAAGATGACTCGAGAGGAAAAAGGAATAAATCTGGACAAGAGGGACTTAACAAGCCGGGAAGCAAAAGACATCAAGAGCAATAAGCAATCAGCCATCGAGAGCAAAACGGAAGGATCAAAGACAACGCAATCGATAACCACAGCCTTCATTGAAAACATACTATACGACAGAAGGGAGAGGGAGCGGATCCAAATTTCTATAGTTTGACAAGTCCAAACACCAAATGTCGCATCATGCTATCCTAACCATTGAGAAAACAGTCGACCTGAATAACCAAGAAGGGACTCCTAGGTTGGAGTAACTCATACGGTAGCATTCTTTTGTTCATTTTCTTGCACAAACGAACCCATAATCTTCAAAAATTCCGGTGAAATCTTATTTAAACCCACTGGAAGTAAATGCTCCAGCATCCGATCGATGGAATAGGGCATCAGAAAAGAGGAAACCCTCGGTCTCTGAAAGACTAAAGAGAAACCCATATGCGTACCTCGATTTCTTCGCCACTCCCATTCACAGGCAGCACCTTCTGCACAATATCTCGACCAAGTCCCAAGAACACTTGCAACTCATAAGCTCGTTGTTGGAGGTCGGTGGAGTGGGATGATAACAGATCATCGACGAAGGAAAGACACTGCAATGCAAAGGAGGACACACCAACGTCAGAATCGAATCAGAGCGCCTGACAAGGATTGCCGATGATTCACAACGGTTTGGAAGCACAAGAAGGGCTGGCTCCGAAGGCATGAAAAAGGCCTCAAACGACCCACACAAGAAAGAGGGTTCCATGAAAGTACACACCCACAGGAGTTCTAAAGGTGTAGCAGGTGATTGATCTGTCGTCATAATATGCACAACAGATAAAGAAGCAGAGCCATTGGCAAAGGACGGCACACAAGTGGGACGCTTCGCACATGAAATCGACACAGGGAGGACGACCCCATTAGCTGCAAACTAAAAAACTTGATGCATGTGGGGCACAACAAACCTTCGGACCCTACAACGGGACAGCGACACCTTCAGCGATTTCAGTAAGACACGCAGCATAAAGATGCAGAACGCACCTCAGGGATTAGATGAACTGGTCTGCCTGCACCGATCTCAAAAGCGCAGATCTTGGTGATGGCTGTGATTGCATATCCCTGAGCAGATAMGCAGCAAATAGCAGTTCAATAAATACTCGCTCACTCGGATCCAGGAACTCTCCACTTGACAACAATGACCTMCGCTCTACAAAGATGCATCCAAAGTGAAAGTGGGGMMTGAAAGGTGCACAAAACACAATACAGGCGCAATCACCTTTACAACGGTGTCGCCAAGATGAGCTTCAGCAACGTCACAGAGCTTGCCGATGATGGTGTCAGCAGAATGAGTACCGTCAGCAGTTCCATACTCKCCTAATACCCAGCACACAACCTGACGGGTACAAAACAACAAACTAAATCAGATGCAAGTAGTKGCGCACACAAACGTCCTGCCGAAGCATTCAGACTTCTGGCCTCACACGGTAGGTAGCAGCACAAGACAGCAACGTATTGGTCTGTGTATCTAAAGCATGCCCAAGGCAAGTCAAAGCACACCAGTAGACCGTAGGAACAATGCCTGGATTCGGATACTGAAATTTCAATCGACTTTGTATCCGGATCCACGCATAGAGAAATAAGAGATCCAACAGCTAGTCAGTGCCCACACAGCGATGAAACATCGGGTGCATTTTCACAATCCCATTGAAATTCTCACAGTTCTCTCTCCGCTGACATAACGAATATCCAACAATTTGAACCGAGGTTGATGGGAATAAAAGCAAATCGTAACTTCTGCTTTGTATTAGCTTCAAGGATCCAAAGTGTTACGAGAAGAAGGAAACGAGACACAGCTCAATCAACCTGAAGAAGGATCGATGGCAGTTTAGGTTCCCTGAGCAACTGCAAATAAGACTCCACCTGCAGGGTCAAACAATGTCACAAATGAAAACGAGGRGCCAAGATGGACTTAGGTGCCTAHGACACACCAAGTATGAGAAGGGGATGGATCACTCTGCAATATTCCAAGAAAACACATAATAAGCCAAAAAACACCAACACGCCAGGACAAAATCGCGGAGATACAGGGAACTATTGAGTAAAACAACATGGAGAGAATGCCAAAACACACTAGTAGTTACAAATGCGAAGGGAAAAGGGAAAACGGAAAATCTAATCATGGATGCCCAATATAGCCCCGACTTTCCGGAGGAAAAGCTCCAGAAGACTCAAACAACACTCCACRGAAGAAAACTATTCACTCACGAGAGAGACTTCTAGAGGACAAAGCCATCGACATGTGAACTTCACCGACAGTCACAAGTGAAAACAATTGGATCTAATGACACCTAAACCGAACGATTGCCAAAGAAGTCAACTTCAAGAGACCACACAAAGGGTACAGAAAGGTACAGCAGAAGATCGGAGAAGAGAATCCGCTTCGACGTCGTCCTCRCCCGCGCCTTTCGCAAGCAGACGCATAAGGTCGTGGGCAACTTTGGCAGGCACCAAATCGCCGGCGAGCTCAAAAACCTGGTTCATGGTCTGGTGCGGCTCAAGCGAAACACCGTTCCAGTTAGTCACAACGAACTGGGCTCAACGGAAACCTCGCACAACAGATGAAAACTTCACATCAAATGTCCAACACCAAATCAGGTCCTCAAATTAGAAGCAAACACTCAGAGGCGCAGGAAGTCCAGTCATTCAGAGCTCCTACCWGGATGAACCATTGATTACTGGGTGCAAATCTCTCCGCCAGTTCAATGATGCGACCAGCAATCTCGGTCTTGTTATGGGCATCGCTCAAAGTACGCATGTAACTGATCATGCGCTCCACTATCACTTCCACATTGCTGGACTTGGTCATTTTATACAAAAGATCCAGGGTCTTCCGCTTCAAGGTGTCATCTTGGTCCTAGAAAGAGGCAACAGAATACAAGATCAATTTATACAAATAAGTATCTAGCCTACTTGCACATGACGAAAATTAAATTGAATTTCGCGGGTTGTTGCCAAGAGGTAGTGGAACCCAATGCAAGGCGTTCTGTAAATTCTGGGCTTGTGTTGAATTAGTAATGAATATTCAAACTCACAGTGGTGTCTTTTTTGAAACCATGCCTAGACTATCCTTATTCTGACTTTGTTAACTCTTTTTTCTAACGTCCACGAGGTATTTATACCTTTCAAAATGTAGGGTGTGATTATTTCTTATTTCTATTGGTACATTCTGTCATCTTGAAGCTTCTTGAACGATCTATGTCAACTCCTCTAGATATGGAATTTTCGTTAATGAAAGTGGACACTTTTGTCCATTTGGACATTTAGGGTTGCATTCACCATTTGATGTTAAGAATCAAGGCACTTTCTACGTAAAAAATCTTTGCATGGCGCGGTTTTCAATGGTTTCGTGTTGAAAGACATTGAGTGAAATTATAGATGCATGGTTTATGTGGAATTGGGACATCGACCTTAGAAGTGGGATTTTTCCATTTGTTTGCATGGCAGGCCTGCTGCTGAAAGGAATGTATGAGGTTTGGGGAGAAGGATGTACCGACGAGGAATTGAAGGAGGCTGTGAACAATTATCCAGAGGAGCACAAGGCGCCGTTTTTGGCCGAAGACACTACATTTAAGATTGTCGTGGATTGCTTCGGCAAGGTTTTGACGTTTAATGAGCAAGCTGCTCGTATTGAGAGTGTTAGTTATGTTCCTTTTAAGGTACAAATTTTCTCAACTTGAGTGCTTTCAGAAGGCTTCTAGCCGAAAGAGAAGGCGCACCATAATCAAGAGCTACTTTTAGATTGATTTGTAAAGTGCATTTCTCTTTTGACTCACATTTTTACAAATTCTCCTTCGGAAATTATAGATTATGTAAAAATGATGTCCAAAATTTTAAGCTCTACCAATTCATTCATTATTGATTTTTGCCATTTCTGAAAGGTAGGATTTTCGAAAATTGAAGTTCAAATTGTTTTCCTTTTCTAAAATTTAGAATGACAAGATGAATCTAAGGTTTTGATTGTTTTGAATAACGTACATAGAATCATGCATATGACTCTCATGGATTGAAAACCGTATACTTGAACAGAACTTCATGGATTTATGGACAGTCAGCATTTGTTGGCTTTTTGAGAGCTGCATTCTTCAAACTCTCATATCTCACTTAGTTCTATTTTCTTTTGTGATCGGACAATTCTAAYAGATGATAGCAGAATKTAATAGTGTYCCAGTTCTGGTAGAATTGACCGAAAATGTCGTTATATGGCACTAATATTGAGTTTTSTGACTTGAGAAGGAGCTGCTGAGCATGAAGGSGTTGRGGTGAAACACGAGTACATGTARACATGATATCTTAATACCATATGTGCTSCTGWTGCAAATTGCAGGGTCAAGTGCAGCTGAAAAGGCCGCAACATAAGTTCTGGCTTATAGATATTGATGGTCAAGCAKCGCAAAATGGCCTGCCCCCTCTGGMAGCTAAGCGYAYGTACTTTGCGCGTGAAATCGGATGCTCAGATCGCTCGCTTGTTACAAAGTACGAGTTGAGAAGGCGAAAATACTTAGGACCCACAGCTATGGATGCAGAAATCGCTCTTTTGATGTCACATCAAGCCTTGGTGAAGCCGGGGAAGCTTGTGTATGATCCGTTTGTGGGAACCGGAAGTATTCTCGTGGCTGCTGCACATTACGGAGCATTGACCATGGCAAGTTTACTCTCGTATATGGTTTTGTGAATTTTAAACTGAATTTTAAGGAATATTAATTGAGTTGAATTATGTTTTGGTGCAAATGGAGGAATTGCTGTTGCAGCAAGCCCGCATACAGAACGCAATAGGAAGCTAACCCCTGGTTTGTGATTTTCATCAAGATACGTTGTGACTTGTCATGTGTTGGTCTCTGTGCTCTGTGTGTAATGGTKCTCTAAAAAACGCWAAARCATGCACTAGTAGAAACCCCCCTTCTAGAAATCCTACCCAATAGCAATATTAATGCCATTATAGGGAGTTTCTAACGTAAATTTCGCCAATTGTGACTCGGTTGGGTTTCCTAGTATACCTTTAGAGGTGTGTGTGTTACTAGTGTATTATAAAAAACAATGAATGGTGCTATCAGGGAGCAGATATCGACATTCGAGTAGTGCGGGATGGACGAGGTCCGGACTGCAATGTTTGGAGCAATTTTAAACAGGTATATACTGTAGATGCAGTAGATCAATCTATCCCATTTGCCCGTGGAGTATGCTCATTTTTGTTTGCATGCCTTTGCAGAGTTTGCTTGGGTTTTATAATTTCAGTGCAATGCTGTTATCTGGGGTTGCTTCCAGTGTTCACTTTTCGTACTCCATATCTGCAAGCTGTATGTACATGTTAGTCAATGCCTTTAGATTAGAAATAGTTTTGCTGAGCTCAAGAACTGTGCTCTGTGCAGTACAACCTAGGAGAACCTTTGGCTCTCATCCGTGCCGACAACAATTCTCCTCCTTGGCGGTCTGATGTTCGCGAGGTATCTGGAGATTTCCCCGATGAGTTGTCGTCTAGTCCGTCTAATCATAGATCAATCATGGACGTTGTGATCCTTCCTGCTTTTTCTTTCTATTCTGCTTTCAAGTTTGTCCCCAGTTTGAGAGGATTTGAATGCACCGGAATATGCATTATATGGATGTTGCATAAATAAGCTAAGAACTTCCAAAGTTCCGCTTATCAGGTGAATAATACTGTGGGTAGGCTTTGACTCTTGAGCTTTAGTTGTACATTGTCATTTTCACTTGCTCCTAAATACTTGTCCGTAACATTTACTCCACTTATGGCCTCTTCATGACCTACGAAGAATTGAAGGTTCACTACCTTAGTCTTGCTAATACGTTAATTGTTTATTTGCTGTCAGATTTTTGATGCTATTATCTGTGATCCACCGTATGGTGTCCGGGCGGGTGGTCGAAAGTCTGGGGGACGAAAGATGCTGAATGGGCAGCGAGATGCCTACGTGATTCCGGAAGAGATGAAAAAAGATCATATACCTTCAACTGCCCCTTACACCTTAGTGGAGTGTGTCCATGATCTTTTTGACATGGCAGCTAGGTTACTGGTCATGGGTGGCAGGTTGGTATATTTCTTCCCTGCCGCAAGAGAAGACTGCTCTGAGTCTCATTTTCCTAAGCACCCTTGTTTCACTCTTGTTGCCAACAGCGAACAGATATTAAGCACGAGGTGGTCAAGGTGTTTGATAACCATGGAAAAAACCGCAACATATACTGAAGAAATCGCAAAAGAGGCGCATCAGAAGCATGTTGAATTTAAAGAAAATCATGCGCAGTTTCTGGAAGAGAATAGAGAGAGAGGGAGCTTGCACAAGCTTGTATTTGGGCCAGCTGATGCGTTGGTTGGGGAAGCGCAGAATTTACTAGCTGCTGCGGTGGGCACCAGTCACTTGCCACCAGAGGTTAGAGCCAAGTACAGAGGAAAGTATGTCTGACTGCAGCATATGATTTTTTCCAATATGTGGTACGTTTTGAAAGGATTATTTCAAACGCGGTATTTGCATGGGTTGTGGTGTCATTGCATTACAGAACTGATGTGTTGAATCCTTCAATCCTTCTTTGAATCTAGGCCATGATTCCTAGATTGTTATTTTCTATAACCAATCAATTTTATTGTCTTGAATGCGAATGAGCTCCTAGAACCCGGATCAGAATGTCCTTCACTGCGGGAAAGGGAGCAAACCGAGCTAGTCGAACGTGGTAATTTAACTTTCTTTCTACTGCGAAGGTTTGTTATCAAAAGTAAGTATTGCTACAGTACTTGCATAAATGCTTGATTCTTTAAGTTCTAAATAAATGCGCTTGAGCCTCGAGCCTTTATATTGTACGGAGTATCGCGTTCTATGTCTCTGTAACGATGCCTTTTGTTCATGCGATCTCTTTGTCTTATTTACAAGGATTCTCAAAGCATTCAATGTACTGATTGCCCTAGAATCCGAAACCGACAGACAGACCTAGAACCTCCGTTATGCTTTATTCCTATAGTTAGTTTTGGGTACACAAATGATGCATTCCTTGGCTTTTCTTGAAGGAGTGGAACGAGGCAGGCTAGTGTTTGCACGGTCTTTCCTCTGACTCCTACACCCAACTACAGTACAGTAGCTTATTTCCAAAGTTTAATTTAATTCACATCGTAGTCAAGCTTGAGATTATCCAGCGTTGCTAGGAAGAATCGAACAAGTGGCGAGATCATCAACTACATGGCCGTGGACGTGGAGCGTGTGATCGACTCCCTTTGGTGGATTCACGACCTCTGGATCCTGCCTCTCCAGGTGTTGCTGGCTCTGTCCATTCTCTACTTGAATGTGGGATTGGACGCCGCCTTTGCAGCTCTYGTCGCCACCATAGCCACTGTGCTGGCCAACATTCCCCTCACCACATTGCAGGGGAAGTTTCAAGAGCAGCTCATGGAAGCCAAGGATGCTCGCATGAAGACCACGTCAGAGTGTTTGCGAAACATGAAAATTCTGAAGCTCCAGGTTTGAATTTCTCACCGATTTTAGCGTCTGCTTTATAYCATCATATGAACAGATTYTGTTGCTAAAAGGAGCTGTCATCATTTGTTTACTTMATAATTGCAAGAGAATTTTCCATATTTGATCCTAAGTTCCATTCAATCTCCACCATATCTCAAGAAAAGATACTTTTGCAAGGTATTTCTATCCATAGATCTGTCATTATGCAAAACCAATATCCTCCAGGGGCTATGCAAGTGACTTCGTGTTTTCAATATTGTGAAGGCATGAGTAGCTAGGTTGATTTCGGAGCTGAGCTACAAATTTTCACTTCTCTGCAACTTAAAATTGTGCTTTCGCAGGCCTGGGAGACCGAATTCTTGTCCCGAATTGAGAATCTGAGAGCCCAAGAATACAAGTTTCTAGCCAGAGATTTGTACATGGTTGCAACGTCCACATTCCTGCTCTGGACCTCGCCAACAATWGTGGCGGTATCCACCTTCGGAACCTGCGTGTTACTCGGGGTACCATTGACTCCAGGCAGAGTGCTCTCCACAATTGCAGTGCTCCGGGTGCTCCGAGAGCCACTGCGTGATTTATCCGACTTTGCATCTATTTACGCGCAGGCCCACGTTTCATTGCATCGTCTTTTCCTCTTTTCGCAAGAGCCTGAGTTGCCAACGGATGCAGTGACGAAGGGCTGTGAGAATGGGAACGCCATTGAGGTTGAGAATGGTGCCTTCAGTTGGGATGCTGATGAGTTTGCAGAGGAAGAACAGAAGGTTTCGTTACCAACACTTCGAGACGTGAACTTGAGGATTAAAAAAGGGGCGCATGTTGCAGTTTGCGGGCCTGTGGGGTCAGGGAAGAGTGCTCTATTGGCGTGCATGTTGGGCGAGATTCCAAAGATTAAAGGAACGGTAAGCCATTCATTTCTCGAGAAGAACTGGACTAACCCTGCCCTTGCATTTACTCCAAGGGTGATACCTCTCTCAGTGGTAGAAGTTTTGTTCCCTTGTCAAAAACCAGTGCTCAAACCTGGGCTAGAGATGCCAGACGGAAATTGTACTTCTAACCAAGCACATGGGTCTCATCTCTTTGCAGTTTACATTTGAAGATTTTAAGATGATCATAGCGGTACGTAGTTGACGTCGTCACAGAATTTTGCTTAAATTCTACTGTAAACGGATTCCTCTTTCTGTCTACTAGCCTGTGTTCAAGTGCTCAGAGTGGAGTGGTGAACTACACAAGATTTTCAGCAAAATCAGATTGTTCAGGGACTTTTGATTTCAAAATCTTCTCCGTGGGGAGGACTCCCTAATTAAGAAATCCAGATCCTAGTGGAGAATCAAACAAGGTTTCCAGCATAATTAAGTTGTTTCAGGGACTTTTGGACAGAATCTTCTCATATGGCTCTGGCCTTAATTATGGTCTCTAGTTGAGGATTTCGAGCAGTATTGAATGTACTTGCATCATCCCCAGTTTCTGGAAGCTCACATGACAATTGACACTTTGTGGTGGTTGTGCAGGTGAGAGTGGAAGGCCGCACGGCGTACGTAGCGCAGACGGCGTGGATCCAGAGCGGGACTTTCCAGGAGAATATTTGCTTTGGCAGGCGCATGGATGAAGCTTTGTATGAGAAAGTGCTGCACGCGTGCGACTTGAAGAAGGACATCACGTTGTTCCCGTTTGGGGACGCGACGGTGATCGGCGAGAGCGGCATCAATTTGAGTGGCGGACAAAAGCAGCGCGTGCAGCTGGCGCGGGCTTTGTTTCAAGAGGCCGATGTGTACTTCTTGGATGACCCTTTCAGTGCTGTGGATGCCCACACGGGTTCCCATCTGTTCAAAGTAAGTGTCCCGGTGCTATGATCAACTTTGAAACTCGTTCAAGAATTTCCTGCAAATTTGTTGAAAGTACTCGTGATTTTTGAAAGTGCGTATGAAGYTGAATACTTTTGAAGCTCTTTTGCACAATATAATTGTACAAGATCTTTTAAGAAAGGGTGTGGATGGTTTTGTACTCCATCTAGCTTTAGTATCTGTGTTACGGGCCTAATGGATGCATCATTGAAAGGGTTTATAAGTGGAAACTTTAAAGGAATTCAACCTACCTCTTTGTGTACCCTGCTCCCTACAAGTTTTAAGATGTTGACTTCGTTTCATAATAAAGATCTTTGAGATTAACCAAGAAAAGCATTCATTTGGATGTTATCCTCAGCAAGATATTTTTTTTTTGGTTGTGATGTTCAATCAGACTAAGTGTTTTACTATTTGATCATTAGAATTGAGGCTTGAACCACACACTTTGATTAGTTTATTCCACAAGTAATGTGCACGTAAATGCAGTGCTCCACTTTGTTTATTTGATTTTATTGTTGATTGTGGTGTCTCAAACAGGAGTGTATGATGGGGTTGCTAGCATCCAAGACTGTTGTGTACGTTACTCACAAGATGGAGTCTTTACCTGATGCAGACCATATTTTGGTATTGTTCCTTTTCCAGACTGTTTGAAATGCTGAATTTTAGATGCTGTTTGAGCCTTAGCAACGCACTGGGAAGGTTTCTTTGGAACCTGAGTGCACTCGAGGTCATTGTGGTTTGCGCAGAGCGAATCCTGCAATACAGCGCATTGCCAAGCGAAGCCCCTTTGGTGATCGAAACTGCACGACCTGCACGCAACTGGCCTTCCAAAGGCACCATTGACATTCACAACTTGCAGGTGAGATAGTGCTCCAATTCCAAACCAAATAATCAAGCACAGGCTTCCAATTATTTCAACATTAATTTTCCAGATTCTTATGGACATGCATCGTGTGACTGGCTATTGCAGGTACGGTACAATGCGCATTCCCCACTGGTGTTGCATGGATTGACCTGCACATTCCATGGTGGAGAGAGGGTGGGCATCGTGGGCCGCACAGGTAGCGGCAAATCCACACTCATCCTCGCTTTGTTCCGAGTGGTGGAGCCTGCGGGCGGACGCATCGTTATCGATGGGCTCGACATCTCCAATATCGGTAAGCCACCGACCAAGTGGCATTCTTTGGACAAAGAGATGGATGTTCCTTTGTAGAATTTGTAGGGTTTAGGGTTTTGTGGAGTTTGTTGGTGAATGTGTGCTTGGCGTTGCTTGTGAGATTTGCAAAATGTGTGACATAGTAGGTGGTTGTGTTGTACAGGGCTGCATGATTTGCGGTCGAACTTGAGCATCATTCCACAGGACCCAACTCTTTTTGAGGGCAGCATGCGCCTGAATCTGGACCCTTTAGGGAAGTATTCAGATGCAGAGATTTGGGAGGTATGTGCACTCTGATAATTTTACTTTTCCTGGGACTGAAACTATGTCATTAGTTGAGATCGGCTCCACGCCTTGGGCCCAACTTTTATTCAAGAGAGAATTAGGGTAATCCAAGATTCTGTGATCCTCAGAATTTACTTTCTTGACGTCCGTTCTTCAGTATGTCAAGTTTAGCATTTGAAAGCAAACTTCCTGCCGCATGGCTTTGAAAGTTTGAAGTTGCCTGTCTTGGGGCCACTAGACTGTTGACATTAATAGTTCTCAAATTATTGGTCTTCAGTTCTCTTCTGGATATGGTGCAAGCTCAACGCTACTCAAGAATTTTACTTATGCATCACGTGAGTGGAGCCTTGGAATGATTTTTGTAAAAAAAACACAAATCTCCAACACTGGTGGGTGGGTGGGTGTTGTTGCAGGCATTGGATAAGTGTCAACTTGGGGACATCATCCGGGCGAAGGATGAAAAGCTTGAAGCTTCAGGTAGCTGAATTCTACACGCTACGTTCCCAATTTCTCCACTCTGCTTTTCTAAGTACATTTTCTGTGGTTGTTAGCTCCTTCCCATCGACATTAGCTTTGTCAATTTTCTTACCATTTTGTTGCAAATGTCATGGACAATGCAGTGAGCGAGAATGGGGAGAATTGGAGCGTGGGGCAAAGGCAACTGGTGTGCTTGGGGCGAGCTTTACTGAAGCAAACCCGCATTCTGGTGTTGGATGAAGCAACGGCCTCCGTGGACAGTGCCACCGATGGACTCATTCAACACACTTTGCGGTCCGAGTTTCGCAATTGCACTGTGATCACTGTTGCCCATCGTATTCCGACCATCATCGACAGCGACCAGGTGTTGGTGCTAGATAATGGTAAGCTGCCATTGAAGGCACCCCGTGTTTTATGATTTCTTTTCTTATAATGTCTACTTGATTGTGGAGGTGCACTGTCTGTTTGTGTTGACGATACTATTTGTGTAACTTTAAGCATTTGAACCATTCGTTCTGGAGTGTGCTTTCATTGGTGTGCTTGCATTGGGAGATCACTTAAGAGCTGTGGAAAGATCACTTTGTTAAGAAATTAGAGACGAACTCTCTTGAGATTCAGTTGTTTTCTCAGTCCGGGGACAATGAATTCTTATGCAATCATTAAAAGTGGGAGGTTTTAAACCAGTCCAGGAGGGATAGTAGACAATTTCATTTCCATTCAAAGATCAGTGGCCACTAACATTTAGCCAAATCAGCCAAATCATGTTGATACTCACCTTGGTACAGTAGAACCGCCCCCAATGCTATATCTTGTAAACCAATAACACGCTGTCAGGAAATATCAATTGTTGGTCCCAACTTAACAATATGAACGACGTACAAACATCATGCCCCTCCTTAATGTAATAACCTCTCTAAAGCAATGTCTCTCAAGCAATGTGTCAGATTGGTCCCAATCCTATTGCTTTCGAGAGGTTCCACTGTAATGGAAGGTCAACCAAGTGTATGAATAGATGATGTGTTGTTTGTAAAATTGTTGTTAAAATTAAAGGAGTCTCTATATGAGATTGAATCAGGTAAGTGACCTATTTTATGCATAACAAATAATGCTGTGATTGTTGGATTGGCAGGTAGAGTTGTGGAGCACGACAGTCCTAATGTCCTTTTACAGGACTCGTCCTCTTTCTTCTCAAAGGTATTCATGGAGTATTCAATGTAAATCGGCTTAAGAAATTTAGTTAATTACACACACAATTAAGATTGATTCCTAGTTCATCCCTTGCATTTAAGGAGAAGTTTCAAGTGGATATGGTTTATAACCCTTGATGGACGAGGCGGACGTTTCGCGTCCTTTGGATGACAAAAAAACTCATGTGCTCAGTGGATACTCATCAATTTTCATCCATTTTTTTTGTGAAAGTGACCACACATATGTCAATCATCATGGGTAGTCAAATTTAGTGTCTTTAATTGCTTCCATATTTTTAGATAGCCCTAATACTATGAAGATAGTAAAGATTTTCACATGAAAATATATTGTGCCACTCTGTCCTTCTTGCAATTTTTGAGTGGGTAGCATGAAGTGTTGGTTTGTACTTTGTACAATTTTTCCAAAGCCAAACATGTGCATGAATAGTGTTTTTCCCCTCAGTGAAGCACTACACATCGCGACCCGCCTCTCTCCGCGGTGATAGGTCCRTCCTTTAAGGGTTAATGGACATGCTCTCAATGATTTATTTTACTAGAGAATAGACTGGCAGTCACTACCAGAAATTGTCTCAATTTGATTACAAAACCAAGACTAATTTGCATATTATTGATTTTTGCAAGTGAATGCTTCAATTGCATTGCTGCAGCTCTTTGTATGCCTTGATATTTCTGCGACAATTGAAAGAAAATCTTAATTTGTTTTTATTTTAAGAGGTAATTGTTCAAGAAACGTATGATGAGAAATCTCTATTTTACCTGTCTTAGGTGACTGTTTTGAATCTTGTCAATTTTTCTCTTGATTCTGCGAGTTTTATGTTGGTCTTGTTGGGGTTTGTTTCAGCACATTACTGTATCTTTTTATTTTAGTCTTACAAGTTTGTGTTTGGCGTAAGTTTTCTTTTTGTAACTGTATTAAGGTAGGAGGTCCTAAAATGGAGCAGGTTCTAAAACCAATCAGGCTCTTGAGGTACATCTTGCATTTTCCAATGTACAAGCAGTCTACATTTGAGGAGGTGGGCGGTTTTAGAGGTGGTCGGTTTCAAAAAATTATAACAAATTCCACAAAGCTCCAAAAAATATGAAACGACTTGGGTTAGATGCCAATTCCACTTGTCTTTCAAAGAAAAGTTACTGAAAATTATTTCAAGCAGTTTCATCTTGCCAAAATTCAGCTTCAACCCTTAGATGGGCCCTTTATGGGTCATTGCAAGAAAGACCGACCGGTTTCTGTAGCGTTTTGCATAGTACTCATGATTTTTCGGGAGTACTGTATAATTAGAAAAAAATTAGAATTTAAAAAAAAAAATATGTTTAATGCATATTCCTTCAAGAAGAAGGTACCCTAGGAAGGAAAAGTATAGAAAAATTCTCTAAGTAGAAGAACTGGAAAAGTGAAAAATCTCATGAAAATAGGTACTTTGATGTTTTAATTTTAAAAAATAGGGAAAACAATTTTTTTTTTAAAACTAAGAGTTGTCAATTTGGGAAGACTTCATGGTGAAGAGATATCACTAAAAGAATGATCTTAAAACCATCTTATTTGTTCAAAAATGCGCGTGCAAGGGAGCCTTATTCGCACCAATAAAATAATGTTTTTTAAAATTCCCTTTGGTAGATACATGCATGCCTAGTGTGGAAATTGACCATAGAAATTTTGTCTCTAGATCGTTAATTTTGGATACTCCCCAGTACTAAAAACCCTTAAACCGCAAAATGTGACAAATTAGCTAAATCAAAATTTAAATATAAAATGATTTTTTTAAATTTTTGAAAAAAAAAGGGATCTAATTTCTATCAAGTTAGACATCTAAAATAAAAATTTCAAGTTGATTGGGTTCATGCTCCAAAAGTTATAGCACATGACAACTTTGTCATTGCAAGTGTGACGCAAAATAGGACCAGTCTTTCTTGCAATCACCCTTATGGACCTCCTCCTACCTTAATAGTGCCTTAACTTTGGAAGGATGCTTAGGACTAAAAGTGTCCTTTGGGTGGTCAACCAAGTCTTTTTCATATTGGAAACTCGATGATTGTCTATTGTGCAACTTAACCCTTAAATGCTCGAGGCACCAAAAAGTGGTGTTTGCAAAATTTTGAATTTAAATTAAACCTAACTAAGCTGCTATTTTTGGTAGTTTATATTTTTGGAAACTTCTTTTTGAAGTCTAGTCTTAGCATCAAAAATCCAATTTTGAAAATGATTGATTGTGATTTTTCAATTCAAGATTGCGTGCAAGGATGTCCATTGCAATCTTGACTTTCCTTAGTATTGAGGGAGCTTGGAAATGAGCCTCAAGTAGACTAGAGCTTGGAGTAAAAAACACATGAGAGATTCATTTAAAAAAAATCTAGAGTAGATTTTGACAAGCCATAAATTGATTGGAGTTGTACATGTTAGGCCCTAAAGTTGTTCAACTTTTCTATAGAAAAATCTAAGTGCAAGAAAAATTTGTGAGATCATTGGGTTCAATTGTACTTTCACTGTCCATAAGAGTTTAGGGCTAGTTTTGGAAATACCTATTTTTAGCACTTCAAAAATTTACAATTTATTCATATAGTGTCCAAAAGTCCTTTCTTAAATAATCTAGATACCCTTTTGACTACTAGCAAGACCCTACAAAAACTTTTTCAACATAGTAATGAGAACCATGTTAATTTGCTTACATGGTTAGTTTTGGCGACATCTTTTTATCATAATGTTCTCCCAAATTTCCAGTTTTTAGTTTTTTCTTAAATTACATTTCCTATTTTCTACAAATTAAAACATCAAAACGCCTATTTTCATGAAACTTTGCACTTTTCTAGTTCTCCTACTTAAAGAATTTTCCTATGCTTTTCTTTCATAGAGTACCTTCTTCTTACAAGTGTATACATTTAATATATTTTTCACATTTTTTTAAAATTGTTTTTCTAATTTTACAGTACTCCCGAAAAAAACATAAGTACTATGTCAAACGCTACAAAAACCGGGGGGGGCTTTCTTGCAATCACCCTAATGAGAAAAATACTATTTATGCAAGTGGGGTGGTGTAAGGCAAAACAATCTATGTGGGATATTTACATTAAAATTAGTAAGAAATCAAAAATAGGAATTGTGTTCAAAATAACATTTTAGTCCCTCTTTAGGCATAGTAGAATAACTTTTTTTCAAAAATGTTTGAACTAAGTGAACGGGGAAAATCAAGGTAATTTTCATTTCCAAAAGATCGTTTTGTATTTCAAGCCTCAAATCAAAAGTTATGGACAATGTTCAATTAGGCTTGGAAGGAACATTTCTAAACATCCTCTCTAAGTTTTCTCCAAAATATTTTTTGCAGCTCAAAATTACAAAAAAAAAAACCCGAATGAAATTTAGCTTGATTTCACAATTTTTTTTAGTTCAAAGTTTTTGTAATAAGTTATTCTACGATGACAAAATGAGTTTTGAAATTCTACTTTGAACACAATTCTTATGTTTTGACAATGAGAGGTCAAGCACTCAAGCCTTATCTTCAAGTTATCCCATACCCTTTAAAGACTCATGATGGACAATGGATTTCATTATAGAAATGACCTCTCCACCCACCAATCTTAAAAAATGTCTACAAAGAAATTCTTTCACATTGCCATCCCAAACTTCTTGATGGGAGATGGTCAATGATGGATTGGTCATTTCACTGATGGAGTTTCGGCAAACCATCTTTACATTTATTTGTAGATTTAATTTTTTGTCCTAAAATAAACTAAATAACTTGATAAATTTTTTTTAATTACTTTAAGTTGAACATTTTATTTTAATATGGTATTCCCATTCCCCCCTGGGGCAGGTGTGAATCTTCAACTGCTACCTCCTTTTTCTATTGTGGTCCTTGTGCATTTTAGCAGTCCTGATGAAAGTCAACAAGATCCAACATATTGTACCCATGTTGTCCCCTCTATTTCATTTTTCAAGAAAGTGGTTGTAACTTGTCAATTGTGAGTTGGATTTGAAAATAAATTGTATACCTTTGAAATCTTTGAAATCTTGAGAGACCAGTTTTCAGGCAAAAAGTTTCAAAAAATCATGACAAAAATTGAGATCGTAGGTACCTGCCCAAACCTTTAAGAGTCCTCGAAGGGGCTCTTTAGATTGTAGGTATTAATTCAAGGATTGGAGTTGAATGAAGAGCCATATTAGATGATTTTGTTCATTGTGGGTTCCCTTTTCAAAGATGCAAAATGAGCCCCTCCCTATTAATTGACAATGTTATTGTAGAATTCATCAAAACACATACATTGTAGATATTTATGACATTCCTGATGAATTCTACAATAACATTGTAAAAATTCTCTTTGCTCTTCCACATTATAAGGTAAGCCAACCCATATCTTCCAGTAGACTAATTCCATCATCCTACTTTTGACCCCAATTTTGTTCCAAAAAACATTTAAATCCATTGCTTTTTTGACAAAACCACTACATTAATGTTAATAAGGGGCAACAAGTCAATTCTTTAATGGTAAACACTTAAGTACCATTGGATACATGAGAGAGTAGTTATGGGTTGTTTATAGAGTATTCTTGATCCAACTCCATGAGGTGTTTGTAATTTCAGGGTAAACCAAATGAAAATAGAAATTCACAAAAATTACAATTTTAATTGAAAAAATATAATTCCACCTGGGTTTGGTTTGTGAAATTAGGGCATCCCCAAAGAAACATATGCCCCCCTTGGAGTTGGCCCCAAGATACAGATAATTGGGGTTGTAATCATGTAGCCCCGCAGCAACACTATAAACGTTATGTACCATAATTTATCTTCTTTGTGAGAGGTTTACAATGTTGTTTTCCCATGTTGCTATGGGACTGCTCTCTAAGATGCAAACCCCAAGTCATGAACAGATAGCCTCCTCAACTCCTTAGGGCCTCCTGCCATGTATATCAGGCCGGTGGAAAACACACTAGAAGACAAGAAGTGAACACCAATTATCTTGCCGGCCTTGGTGAGCGGAGAAGTGAGGTTTCAAGCTCCACTGATATTAGTGGACAAGTACATTGGTGAAGATTGATGGAGATTGGTCAACTTGAAGGGAATCACTACGTGTGGCATTTTTACTCAATCTCTCCCCCACCCACCTGATAGCAGTACAATTCCTTGTTTGAAACTGTAGCTTCCCCGGGGAACTTTGCCCACCCGACTCACATGGCACGAGGCCCTTAATATCTCTTGCTCAGAATCGTATCATTCTTAAGATTCTGAATCTCTCTAAGGAGATGCCGCACTGTGACTGCAACTGTCCCTTTGGTCCAGGGAAGCCACCAGKCTCACCTGACGTAGTCTTTCGCTCATTGCATGTGCATCCACTGTCCGTCGACTGCTGCTCCCATGATTGGGGTCGGGCGTCCTTGAGAGCAGCAGAATCTCAAGCTCCATCAATCCAAGTATAAGCTGAGATCAGAGCTCTGAAAGCGAGCGCAAGCGCAAGCGCGCTGCAGGCATTCATGATCTCCTGGAAGGCAACATGGACTCCGGTCGCGATCCCAGTCTTCAGGAGCCCTTGCTGAATGCGGAGCTTCGCGGCGAAGGCGCATCTTCCCCACAGACCCCAACAGCCGATCCCCAGGTGAGAACGACCACACAAGCTTTCTTCCACCAGAATCAAGTGTTTGAAGTAATTTACAACCAAGCTAACAGATGCTGTTGCGCTATCATCGAAGGTTACAAATTTTTCTAATGGGTAAAATACATTCAAGCAATCCACGACAAATTCTCACCCTGAATCCCCTGTTTCTTGTCCCTCAAATTTCCACAATTTCGGTTTCCATGGTCTTTGCTTAGGGGCCTGCGTCTTGCTTCTTGTCTCCCAACAGTTTTGGGTTACATTACGTAGGTCTTGCTCACGCTCCTCTCTCCAGCTCCTCGTCTCCGAGGTTTCAAAACCATTTCGATTTACATTGTGCATCTGTACGTGTTTTGCACTTGAAACCCGAAGGCTCCCGTWGTCGCGGGTTTCGATACCGCAGGGTTGTTCAGCTTGGCGACCTTTTCTTGGCTAAACCCCTTGCTCAAGCTGGGCTACAGCAAGCACTTAACAGAGCAGGACGTCCCTCTTCTTCGAGAGCGTGGGAAGCAAGTGTACAAGAGGTTCGACGCGATATGGAGAACCTTGGGTGGTGCGCCGTCGATTTCGGCGGCGCTGCTTCGGAATTTCTGGGTGTCGGTGCTGTTGATGGGGATGKTGACGACAGTAGGCACTGTGGCTGCTTTTGTGGGGCCGTATCTGATCGAGGATTTCGTGGAGTTTCTGGGAGGACGGCGGCGGTTTGCGCACGAAGGCGCTGTGCTGGTGGGAAGCTTTTTTGTGGCCAAAGCTGTGGTGTGCTTGGTGGGGCGGTATTATAATTTGGGGATGTTTCAGTTCAATCTGCGGGTTCGGATCTGCCTTACGACTGTGATTTATCGGAAGGTAAGCTCACTTTCTCAGAGTTGTGGTTGCTCCACTGAGGGAATGTACCAGTGGGGAAGAAACAAGACAGGGTCTGAAAACCTGGGCTTACTTTTTTAGTTATTGAGTTTTTCCAATCTCAGGTTCTTCGAAAAGGGGAGATAGTTCAAGCCGGAGATCACCGCGACCTTCTCCAAACGGGGACAGAATTCAGCACCTTATTTGAGGCACACAACAAGGCCCTAGAGCACATGCAACTGAATTCAAACCAGAGGAACGGGGATGAGCTTCTAAGCAACGGTGAGASTCACCATCATGAAGACACCAAATCAGAAACCGGTGTGACCTGGCAAGCTCCTCCTGACACACACAACGACTCCAAGGAGACTCTAACAACGCCACAGCAACTGGTGAAGGAAGAAGAAAGGGCGACAGGCAGTGTGAGTTTCAAGGTGTATTGGGCGTATGCCACCGCAGTAGCGGGAGGGGCGTTCATTCCAATGTACATTCTGTTGCAGGTGAGCATCGAGGTTCTGGGGATCGGCAGCAGCTACTGGATGGCATGGGGAAGCTCGTCGTCCTCAGGGAAGCACGTTTCTGCCAACATGTTGATTTGGGTGTATTCGTTGCTGGGCGCTGCTGCGACTGTGTTTGTGCTGTTGGCAACTATCACGACATCCATTGTTGGGTACAAGGCCGCCCAGAAGTACTTCTCCTTGATGCTGCGCTCCATCTTCTGCGCTCCTATGTCGTTCTTCGACTCTACTCCATCTGGCCGCATCACATCTCGTGTAAACCCTAAACCTAAACCCTTGCTCACGTTAGGTTCATGTTAGGTTTTATTTTCCCCTAATCCTTCCTCATGTTGAGTTGATGTTAAGTTAATGATACCCTTCCTCATGTTTGCGTAATGAAAATGTGTAGAATTCAGGCACCATGGTAAAATCAGGGACAAAACTGGCGTGATTCAGAGTGCCACCATTGTCACATTCAAACGCTCAGGACTCTATAAACAGGTTTTGAGGTTCCAGATGGCAGCCTGGAACGTGTCAAATCTCTTGAAATTTTCGATTGACTTAGCAATAATGATTTCACGTGTGAGAGGAATGGGAGCTCGGAGGCTTTTGTAATGTGTGTGGACATAATGTTCCTTGCTATGCGCTCTTGTCGCCTTTTTGAGCTGCCAAGGATTAGCAAATAAAAGCCGTTGTAACTTAGTCCTCAGTATCTTGTTACTGCTTGAAGCTTCTTGACGAATTGATTAAAATTTGGCTATGGACTGTGGACCAGATGTCAGCAGATCAGACGACTATGGACATGGTGATGCCGTTCGCCATAAACCGGCTTGTGACTGCAATTATCGGCATCCTGGGAATTCTAGTTCTCATGTCCCAGATTTCGTGGCAAATCTTGATACTAGTGATTCCAATCGCCTGCACCTGCATCTTTTACCAAGTTCGGACCTCCCACTTCCTTCTCTAGAATCATGCAGCTGTTGAGTTATGTAATAATGGTCGACCTCTGAATGCCTTTCTTCCTTTTCTTTCTTCACAACACAGATCCCATTTGCTGATCAATTCTAACCTGCAATAAAAAAAAGAAAACGCGGGTTATCTAGTCCATTCTAATTGTCCTAGACCCAAACACCAATTTGTGGATGCAGAGGTTCTACATTGCTACGGGAAGGCAGCTGACACGCATCGCCAGTGCGCAAAGGTCACCCATCATCAACCACTACGAGGAGTCCATAATGGGCGCTTCCACTATTCGGGGGTTTCACCAGGAGGAGCGGTTCTTGGACATGAATCTGAAGCACTTGGACAACTTCGGCAGCGCATTCTTCCACAAGGGGGCGGCCGGGGAGTGGCTCACTTTGCGCATGGAGATGATGTCTGTGTTTGCATATTCCGCTTTCCTGATGATCATGGTCGCCTCYCCGCAGGGGTCTCTCAGTCCAAGTAAGCTCCTTCCGTCACCTCACTSATGAACCTCTTTTTTCTGTAGAGAAGTGAGAATCTATCAAACTCGCAATTTTTTAGTTGGAACGGCTTGGTTTAGTACTGTTGAGCTCTCAACTTAAATGTATACCTGTCCTTGTTTTCAAAGGAAAACTGGTTATGCATTATTAAATAAGATTCAACCATTGAGATTATATCCAGTAAAGTGAAAGTACAAACAGATTTTCAGTACGTACATGTACACATTTTGAATGTTCGTGCTGAGTACAAATGACTTGACCTCTCAAGTATTATCCAGTCCTAAATGTTGTACCAGACTAATGAAAGAGAAAGCTAATTCAACTACAAGAAGCTAGTTCACAATTGATGTTGTGACTGATGTTAAAATTACGGTGAATACAGTACAAAGATGCGCCTAAATTCATTCCTCAGACCCTCATAACACCAAGTGAGAACATACCGTCAATAGATGTTGTGATTGATGTTAAAATTATGGTGAATACAGTCCAAAGATGCGCCTAAATT
>VACF01000106.1:0-87550 GCA_006891605.1 Pleurozium schreberi
TTTGTTTTTTTCTCTGCTCATCGAATGCAAATTGTCAAAAATCGAACCGGTCAAATTTCGATTCAACATATTCCCTTAAGGCTGTAGCAATGGCACTTTCAATCCGCTCGGTTAATTTCACTAGATTTGTCCCTAATCTCAGACATCAAGGTGTTTTCTATGTGCTGGTCCAAAAGCATCCGCGACTGTGCGTATGAGTGTGGGCGGTGAGGGGTTAACCCTATAGCGCCGGGAACGCCATTTCCTAGCGTTTGAATGACTTTCCAACAGTGTCCAAGGAAATTGAACGCACTTTTTCATCAATTTTTGTTTGCTTGACATTTCACAAAGGATTATGAAGAGTACCTAATTCACTTTGTAGTCTTGTGAGTGTTTCTCTTCATGTCAATAAGAAATTAGAAAAAAAAACGGATCACAAAATATGCTATTTTCAGTGTAATTTGGGAAGTTGTGGCTCCTTGCTTTAAATCTGAACTTTCTCCACAAAAATGATATTTTTTGAATTTGAGCCCAACCAATGAAATGAATTTCATCTATTCTAGTTTCTACTCCAATTGAAATTTTGAAAAAATTCGTAATATTGAATATTTTATTGCAATTTGAACTTTGGATATATTTTTGATGTCTTCTATACTCTAATTATAGAATGACACGGGATTTGAGTTTACACCATGATGTTTGTCACTGTAATGTACACAYATGGTGAAATTTTCAGATTTTTTGAAATAATTCTCTATTTGATATGATTTTTCTTCACTTTTTCTTCAAAAATTCTCATAAAAATCAATTTTTATCAAAAAAATCTGAATTTTTTATGAAGTGAAGAAGATATGAAGCTTCATCTTTGAAAAATAAATATAAAAAATTTCATACATATCTAGTTCAAAATGGCAACAAACTGAGTGATGGGCATTGAGGCTTAAAATTAGTGGTTATAGGTTTGTCCTTTAAGGGTTAAAGGACATTTCATGCCCGGGCTTGGTCAAACTTCATTAGATTTCTGCATTAGAATTTACATTTCAAAATTTTGATATTTTTCACATGTATTAATATGTATTTAAAACTTTATTTTATATTTTTTGTAATTTAAAACATCAAATTGAATTTCATATGATTTTTTGAAGAAATTTCAGTATAAAAATCATAGTAACTACAAAAATGCTTAAAATAATATGAAAATTTCATGAAAAATGGAAATAGTGGTGTCAAACATCATGGCATAAGTGGTGAATACTTGGAGTTTACACAAAAAGAAATTCAAAAGAAAACGTTAAAAAGTGTTGTATTTTGAGCTTTCAAGATACAATCTTCAATGTGTCACAAAATTTGCAATTTTATACATTTTGAAAAAAATAAAATGGGAATAAAAAGTAGATTACTAGAGCTTCATTTTACTAGAGCTTCAGTTAAGCTTAAAAACAATTAAAATCTAAAACTATATGAAAAACTCAAGTTTGACTTTCAAAATGCCCTTAGTGCATGCAATGTCCTTTACGGGTTAAGGTTGATCACCTATCCGACCACTTAAGCAATTCAGCCTATCTGTGGCATGCGGAAATTTCGGGAAAAGTATTTCTAGAGTAGAGAAATAGATTTCAGGTGGATTTCATAATTTTAAATTTGTTTTCCCTCAAAATCAAAATTATCATGAATTTTTTTTGTGAAGATTCTATTTGTCCATTCGCAATCAGTAGGCAAACCTATTTCCAACCATAAGATGGTCCCAAAATCAATGCAAGGCTTTCAATGTACACATTGTGATCATTGTATGCTTTTAATGTACACCTCTTGGACATTGTTGTTGCTCTTGTGGGGCCACCCAAACGCGAGTTGTCACCTAAACTTAAGCTAATCGGAAATAGAGCGCCCTATTGAACACAAATGGGATGTTGGTCGGAAATGGGGTACCTCCTTTAGGACCAGACCGGACCAGAGGTGGAACTCCATGGCAAGACACGAAATCGTGCCCATGAAATGGACCCCCCCTGAGGGTAATGTTTGAGGATAAAAGTAAATAAAAGCCCCCTATTGTTTTGAGCCATCAAAGGGTATGTTATGTACCTTACCTCCTTAGTTACAAATTTCGGGTCTATGTTTGCAAATCTGAATTCAGAAATTGCAGAAAACAAATTGTGCAAAAAATAAAAATTTTGTGCATGCATTTTCCCCTGCGAGCTATATGATAAGTCTAACATGCGGGGCCCAGTACGTGGGCAGGTTTTATTGCTCTGCGAGCCAGCTGCATGGGCCAAGTCATGAAGATCATTCAGTGGGGGCCATGGTATGTGAAGCCTAGAACAATCCATTGGCGGCATCAATTTTTCCACATGATTATGGTTGATGATTCAACATGTTTTAGAGAGATGTTGAGAATGTCAGTCTCTACATTTCAATATGTATGCTCATTGGTAGAGCATGATCTTGAAACCAAGCCTCCTGCGGTATTAGATAGATTGCCAAATGGAAAATTAGAAGTTACAAAGCCAGTTGCAATAGCCATCTCTAGACTTGCTAGTGGAGGTTCTTTACTTTTATTAGGGGAACTCTTTGGAGTTGGAAGTTCTTTTGTTAGAGAGGTCACTACAAGATTTATGAAGTCCTTAAATTGTAGGGGTCAACATCATTTGACTTGGCCAGTTGGCAAACAATTACAGAAGGTGAAAGATGGATTTGAATCCAAATGGGGATGCCCCAAATATGTGGTGCCATAGATGTCACGCACATTGAAGTGGATTTGCTTGGTAATGAGAGGTCCATTGATTTTTATGATAAAGATAAAAACTATAGCTTCATATCACAAGCCATAGTAGATGTAAATACTCAATTTTTGAACATTTTTGCAGATTACATAGGTGTGGTTCATGATGCTAGAGTATTTGCAAACTCTTGAATCAAAGCAGCAATTGATAAAGGAGACTGCTTAAAATCCTTAAATGGACCAACCAGGTTCATTCAAAACATTCCCATACTTGAATTCTTAATTGGTGATGTTGGTTATACACAAACCACATATATCTTGATTCCCCTTCCAAGTTATAGACTGACTTCTAAATTTTATCAATATAATTTCAAGTACAATAGCTTACAAATGGCTGTAGAAAGATCATTTGGTATTCTTGAAGGAATATGGAAAATTCTAAAACAACCAATGCATAAGCCTGATTGTGCTATGGTATCTAGTATTATGCATGCAACATGTCTTTTACATAATATCATACTTGATAGAGCAGATAGGCCAAATGATGAACTTACTTTATTTAAACATCATGATGAAGGTTATAGACAACAAATAAATAGAAGRGTTATTAYAGATGAGGCATTGTTGAAAAAAAAATGCCATTGTAGAGCACTTCTGGCATTTAGAAGGGCTACAACAATAGGCATATTTACATATTAGCACTATCTTTGTACTTGAATGAAATGTTTTTGATTTTGGTTTAAGAAGATTTGAATTTTAAGATTTGAATTTTAAGCCTTCATTCACAAACACATTAATAATTGTATTTTGACAATTTTTCACTTATCATATTCAAATGAAGAAACTTTGGTTGATTTTATTTGATATACAAAATTTTTGAGGATCTTCACTTGATTTTTTATAGAGATCTTCACTTCATCAATATAATATATTGAACAATATGCTTTCATTAATCTATTTGAAACTTGATGGATATTGGATAGTGAAGGATAACATGTCTATTATAGGATGTGCCTAGTGTTGCACTAAAGGTGCTAGGTTTTAATTTCTATTGACCTTTTCCAAAAGTTAGGTGAAGTGTGGTCTAATTATCAAAATGTAAATCATCATATCTACATATCATTAGTTCAATCAAATTGCCTATAATAACTTGATACACATTTTTTATTAATTCAAATGCATCAACATTATATCAGTTCCTAGGTGCTTTACTCATAAACATAAATGAAATTAAAAAATAGGGGGCTAAACGTGTGATCTCTTTTATGAGAGATGATCCAATTTTGAACTCATTCCACTAAATTCATAGAGCTTGAAGAGGCATTGCAGTCGTAGTGCACAAATGTAAATGATGAAATAAAAAATTGGAATCTTATATTGAAAACTTCAAACCTTCATATGAAAAGGAAAAAAATAACATAGCATGCCAAATCAATGGCAATGCATAACACAAGGCACATAGCACTAAATCTGCAAAAACTACAATATGATTCTAAATATGAAATAATAATGAACTATGACTCTTGCATTTTGGACCCAATGGTAGTGCTAATTGCCATTAGGAATCCAATGAATCCTTGAGATGTTTCTTGGCTTGCTTGTATTATATTTTCTTCAATGATTAAAAGCTTCTTTTCAGCAATTTTTTGACCCTGCAATGAAGATTTCTCTAGTGCCATGTTGTCATTGTGCTTTTTCAATTCCAAATCAATTAACTGAGTTTGTCTTGCATCTATTTGATGTCGTGTTGTACATTTGTACATCATTTAAAACGTAGATTTATTTTGTATTATGGGGAGGTTCTAAGAATGTAGAGGAGGAATCTTTTGACAAATTTGAATAGTTTGAAGTGCTCTTCCCAAAATTTATAAAATCTACTTTTAGTTTTGAAGTTCGACTTTGCAATGTCGAACTAGAGGGTTTTTATGGAGTCACAAGATCAAGAAGTTGATTCGGAGGCGGACTTAGAGCTTTCTTTATCTGAGTTGCCAAATCAACGATCTCAGCCAACGATTTCTTCACCATTGTATTTCCATCCACAAGATAAAGCTGGGCCTTCTCGCCTGCTAAAAACACCTCATATAGAGCAACATTGGAATGAAAATCTTGTTGAAAAAGAATAATGACCTATTTGAAAATTGTCCTTTTAGTATAATAATCTCGTTCCAAGGGAGACTATTAAGTAGGATATTGGGAACAATTCCTAAAATAGGTAATATAATTTCAAAATAGAAGACCATGACCCAAGTTGAAAAATTAGCAATCAGTCAAACTGCAACGACACTGCACCATTCAATTTGATAAACAATTAACAAATGCAAATTTATTCAATATTGTTAATTCACCAGCATACACATGTCACCTAATTGGTATATAATTTCCAACTTGATTAGTTAAATTTGTGAACACATCACCGTTACAATTGATATATTTTTTTATTTTTCCACTCACTATCTCATTTCCTCTTACATTCATATTTTTTTAAATTTTCTATTATATTTTTTTTTCCTAATTGGAATACTTGATCTCTGTTATTCTAACATTTTCAACTAGGTCTTCACAATTCTTCATAGCTTCACTTCACTATTAATTCATCTTCTCAGCTCATACTCTCAAATTCTTTTTAATTTTCAAATACTTCCCACTTAATTATAATCATCTTYATCTCAAACTATACAAACACATCATCCGATTAAATCAATTAATACACACAGTTAACCATACATCTCCAAATTGAAATGAACATTCCATCATTCACAAACACAAACATGCATATAAAATAAATGCAAATGTCGCATCATAAAATTTTGATTTTTCTATGGTACCTAGAATTTGGAACGGAAACCAGTCATTTGGAATCCGGATTCAAATAAAGAATAGAAGAAAAATGGAATTTAACAGTGACAATGAAGTAATGGATTAGTTGGTAGATTTCCGGTCGGAAATGATCTCGAATGGAAAGCAGTGTCAACTCGGTGTCGTAAGTGTCGCAGTCTATTCGAAAAAACACGAAGTTCCTAGTTGTGGTAAGTGTTTGAGAAAAAAAGGAGAAAAGAAAGTCTCTAAAAAAAACCTATCCTCACACCTAAACCAACAACAAATCCAAAAGAAGCTGGTTTCTATAATTTAACCACAAATCAACCCTCTCCTCATTTGGGTCTTCCAAAAGCAGTTCAAGCTTTTCTTGTAACCATGGATGTGTTGCCTAAATAAACAACTCCGCCTTTTCTACCTCCAAAGTCGCTCTTTCAATCCCTGTCAACTATACAAACTGGCGCTCAAACTCCCTCAACAACTCATTTGCTGACAAATCCTTGCTTGAGCATGCAATCCATTCCAAAAATGTTCTTTTAAGGCCATATTCGTTATATTGAGACTTTTCACAGTCTCATTATTATCCTCGACTTGAGGATAAACCGTTTTATCTCTTTACTAGTATTTTTTTATAAATAGGTAGCAACACCAACTTTTAGAATTTCATTATAGGATCATTATTTGAGTATTATTTATTTTTGGTTTCAATTACTATTTTCTGAAACGAATTTTCCAATAATTAGCATTTTGCCTCAAAATCTGCGAAAAGTCTCAATATAACGAATATGGCCTTATTTTTGTCACCCTCTCCGAATCCTCCATAAAAAACTCTTCTTTTAGCGCTTGAGCAAATCTCTGCCAACTACCTCCATCACTTTCTTTCAATTCGATCACCCAACCACGAATCTCTGGGATCACAGCAAGCTCAAAACTTGCAACCATCTCCTCTTCAACAATCCTATTTAGCTCCATCTCTCTTGCATAAAAGCAAATATACTTTGACACAATTCGCCCATCAAACTGATCCATCCGATTGACAATGGAATGCAATGCTTTTGTTGCCTGTGCTTCCTTCCGCTGCTCAACCTACTGACGCTACATAAGAAAGTTCATTGCCTCTAACATCCTCAATATATAAGCATCTGGTATCTTGAATCTACCTCCAAATCGATCTGGTGGAACCCCTCCACCACCTCCAAGTCCACCTTCACAGTCCATCCTACCCCTCAAACCTACACTAAGTCACTAACTTACAAACATTACTACTCTGGATACTTCACGTCGGGTTCACGAAAGATGTCATAAGAGTCGCGGTCTATCTGGAAAAACACAAGGTTTCTGGCTGGGTGATTGCAAAAAACACTTGTCCTATTTTTTGTCCCCTTGCCCTTGGACAGGTGGTTTTTTGCTCATAACTTTTGCATAGTTTGAACTTTTGGAGTGAAATTTGGACTGAAGGTACATGAGATAGTTTTAGACATTGAGTAATTTTTCAAAATTTTCAAAATTATTTTACTATTTTTAACCTGCCCCCGATTAGGTGTCTACCTTCGCCATTTTGAAGGTTTTTAGTACTATTTTCTACCCAAAAATCCGAATTTGAAGTTCAAAATTGAGATGCAAGGACTTATACTAAAGTTACAGAGGATCACTATTTGAGCATGATTTATTTTTTGTGTCAATTACTATTTTTTTAAATGAATTTTCCAATAATAAATATATTGTCTTCAAATCTACAAAAATCTCAATATAACAAATATGGCCTTACATGAGCAATGTGCCCTCAAAAATGTCATTTATACACAAATATTATACATAATAACGTGCGGTTAATAGCTAACTCCTCACCAGAAGGTATTATACGTTATTCTGGTGATACAATGCCTCGCGCTATGCTATTTCTCAAAAAGTTTTGCAATGCTTCTCTAGATTGCAAGGTCTCCAAAAGAGCTACTACATCGCAATTGTATCGATCATGCAAGTGGGATAAAATTGCCCTCAAGTCCTCAACATTTGAGGCTCATTAAATTTCATGTCCTCAATGTAGTTCAATTCCGTCGCATACTCCATTTGACCTTGGATTCCCACATGGATGCCATGGGAGTCAAAAAGAACATTTTCTGGATGGGGTTGACGTTCGAACACTTGTCGGTCTCCATCCCAATGCCCACCAGCAAGTTGTCCAAGGTATACACGCCACCCATTGTCGGCGGGACCGATCACCCTCTTGATCGCCTCCATCAAATCCGCGTCATTTGAAAATGGGATTTTAGTCACGTTTTGATAGGGGAGGTGGAGATTGTCATGACCCCACTTCCACATCCACAACATTTCCGTACCCTAGTGTTTTCTATTGTCATCGCCTGACAAATTTTCTTAGTCTAACTCGTAGTGGAGGGGCATGTGGCCTTCAAGCCCAAACATCTTGTACAGTCGCGGATGAAATGGAGCCGTGCAAGAAACGCACCACTTTTTTGTAACCATGTGTGGATTGACGCACTGAGGGTGGTACACATGTATACATGTTCCAAGGGTCCATCCACCTTCTGGGCCAAACGGTTCTTGACATATGACGCAAATGCTTCCATTGTGAATAAAGTCCGGGACGTTTGGCCACAAAAGTGGGTGTAGGCCAACGTGACCCTCTTCCACGTACTTAAATTGTGCCGTATCAAATTGAAATTGTAGAGTTGGATCCACATTCCAATCAATGCTCGCACTACCTTGGAGTGTTGGCAGATTGTCAGGAAACATTTCTTCCAATCGCGGCCACGATGTCAATCCGAAACGACGTTGACCTCCATCTCCAAACTCTGCAGCTATTTTTCTCACCTCACGCTGCATCTGCTCTACCTCGTTCATTGCGAGATTGAATGTCAACTTCATGTTGCTCATAGAAAGCAACATTTCTTCCCTTGCCGGATTGTGGAGCAACAACCTAGCATTCACGTCCCTTAGATCCGTTATCTGGCGGTTTAGGTCCCAATAGGACTTCGTTGACGATTCCACTTGCGCCTTAGCGTTAGCACACTCCAACTCTACATGCTCGGCTCGTACCAGCATGGCATCATGGAGGACCCGGGAAATTTGAATCATTTCTTCGCCCTCTTGTGTTGTTGGTTGGGTGGCCGCATTAGAACTCTCGCCACGAAATTGAGTTGGCAGGAATGGATTGTGAGACTGCATCACGAAGGGGTTTGTGATAGGCGGGTCTACTAGCCCGTACGTTGCCCTTTCCACAACTTCATCCAGGGGTGAAATGCCTTCTTCGCTCAACTGACTTGCACAAGCTAGCAAATCAGTGTTACTTGCCAGAAGTTTGGCATTCTCCTCCGTGAGAGCCTTCACTTGTGCCATCTGAGCTTCCAGCTTTGCTCGATGCCGACGCTCTATTTCCACGCGCTGCACCTACATTGCGACTAGCGACTCTCGTAGAAGCTGCAATTCAGGATCCACTACTGCTACTCGACCTTCTAGGCCATCAAATCCATCACCTGGCTGGTCCAACACGGGCTGGTAAAAATCCTCTGGACCACCCTTGCGTAAAACATCCACAACATCTACCAAATTTGGCCCTTGCAATGCAACCTGTATTGTAGCCGGGTTCACCGCTACAACCACTTGCGCCATAGCCCCTACTATGTCCTGATTGTCATTCAACGGCACCGCAGGATTTTGTAGAATGGAACGTTGTCGGTTGGGAAATACGCCTTTTTGGGCCACGTTCAAGTACATATTCCAATCTACATTCTTGCCCAAAAACACCTCCGCATACGCCATTTGGCACAATGAGAGGGTCCCATCCTTCTTTGAGATCTCTCTCCAAAGAAACAATGCCACCTCAGTCAAGCACTTCTTGAATGTCGGGTGTTGGCAATACGAGATAAGTGCAACGCCGGATCTCACATGGATCTTGTGGCGCTCACGTGCCCAGTGGCGGTTAATGTGGGCCTAGTCGATGTAGGTCCGACATGTGACCCGGGTCCATGGCTCCATTATCGCTTGCCGCCCGGGCTTCGCCAAAACCGTCGTTTGATTAAAAGTTTCATGTATGACATACATAACAAGGATGGATTAAATTTTGAGAGGATGTCAAATTATGTCAAAGAAAACGTCAAAAAAATTGTTCACTCCAATCACTCTTTGAAATTTGTCCATAACTTTTGATTAAAGGCTTGAAATCTCAAACGGATTTTTGTAGATGAAACTTAGATCTATTTATCAACTTTTCTTAGTTGTAATTTTTTTGAAGAAAATTACTCTACTATGCTTAAATGCGGTCTGAAATTCTATGTGAAGCACGTACAATTCCTGCGTTTTACATGTCCCACGCGGTTTGTCTCACCTCCTACCATCCAACTTGTATAAAGGACTCATCCTTTCCTCTCCACATACTCAAAGGTAAGTGGCTTTCAAAGCCAAACATGGTGTATTATACATGGTGTATTTTATACAGTGTATTTTGTATGGTGTATTTTGTATGGTGTATCTTGTATCAATTGTATGGTGTATTTTGCATGGTGTATTTTATGATATATTATGCATGGTGTATTTTGTACAATATAATGTATATGATACATTTTGTATTTTGTATTGTATATGGTGTATAGTATATTGTATATAACATGTTATTTTCAAAATTGTATATGCGTAAATCAGACAGAATGGAGCGGATACACAATCTTCCCTTTTGCTATAGGAGATAGTCCACCCAAGGATTGTACTCTAGTATGCAAGGTTTGCAAGAGTACTCCGATGTGCCTCAATATTTGTGATGCTAGGATATACTACGCGTACAGCGATAGTGAGAAAATGACAAGGGCCGTGATTCACTTTGGAGATCATACACACCTTGTAGCTATGGGCATGTATAAAGACTCAACCGAAAAAATCTCGGGACTCATTGCAGAGCAAGTGGCCAAAACGCCGACGGCCATCAACTCTGCAATTGCACTTTCCGCAAGTAAAGAGTTCCTCACAAACTACTTGTTTTACAACGGAAAGGAAGAAAAAGAGATGTTGAAAAGACAGGAGCTAGGAGAAGTTATGGATCGATTCTAATACCTTAGTAGTCCCAACATTAGGAATGTCATATCCTCATTCCGCTCAAACAACAAAAAAGGGGTCATCGACAACATAATGACAATGAAGAACGAGTCCAAGTTTGAGTTTATCTATGACAACGTCTTTTGTGGGTGATTCTAACTCCACCCGTGAGCTAGAACGGAGCACACGGGTTCTAATGGCTTATTCGTAAAACAAACTTCAAAGGGTGATAAAAAAGCGCCTTCCAAGAAATGGACACTTAATTATGGTTTATTCAATGGATTTAATTCAATACTCTATTTTGGTTCAAATTGTTAGTTGGTTAATTTTTAATTATGACCTATCTATTTTAAATGTTTAATAATTTTAATTTTTATAAAATTATGACTAGTTAAGTTTTTAGAATGAAAAATGACCTTTCCAAAATGGTAAAGCAAGTTGAATTCTGCCGTTGGATCAAAATTCAAAAGATATCAACGGATGAAGTTTTAACTTAGAATTTAATCTAAAACTTCATCCACCAATAACTTTTGAGTTAATGAGTAATTCTAAATTATAATCTGACCTAAAATTCTTAGATTCCTTCTAGATTCTTAGATTCCCTTTCTGGTTCAATTGGATGAAATTAGTGATATTTCATCCAACTATGTTTCAAAATTCATCCGTCAATAACTTATTCGTTTTCTGGTTATTTTTAAATGTAAATTAGTTTTAGAATCCTTGAACTATTATCTAAATGATTTTTAATCTTAATTTGATTTTTAAAACTCTGACCTAATTATTGATGTTTTTAAGAGAACGACTAATGGCGATTGAAATGTAATAAAATTAAAAGCAAAATCAAAGATAACGTATCTCTCTGTCAAGTAAATCAAAGGTCCCGTCCTCCATCATTACCAATTGGATGGTTCCGAAATATCCGTTTTCCTCCATGTCTACGCCATTGTCAATTTCCCGTTTAAATTGAATTGTGGTTGAATCTTATTGTTGTAAGTGAGGTTTCCCAATTTGTTAAATTAAATTCTGAAATTTGATAGAATTTAGCTAATTATGTTGAATTTACAATTAACTTATTATTTCCAAAATTACCCTATCAAATTAAATCTAAAATAAATCTAAATTTTAATTGTTAGTATTTTCCTAAATGTCCATAAGATATTAGTTGGCGATTTTGTTTTATTCTCTTGGCTTATTAGCCCTAATAAAATAAATCCTCACTAACATCCAAATTCCCTAAATTCCTTTTAAAATATCTCAACTAACTAACCAACAAACAATGAAGAATAAAGAACAAAACTCAATAGTGAAATTCCTTAGAAATGATTTTTTTAATGCTAACCTTCTCCACGTGTAAGGGTTTGTCCTTGAATTTAGTTTCCTCTTAGCCTTCTCCCTTCCTAACTTCCTCTCATTTGAGTTTGAAGCGTTTGGAGGAATTTGGTGCTAGAGAGGAGGTGAAGAGACGGAGGGAATGTGAGAGGCAACCTTTGGTTTTGTTTAAAAAATCAATTTGTGTGAGGTGGACTCCAACTTAAATTTTACTTCAATTGAGGTTGAAGGACCGGGAACCTTAGTTGAATGTTGATGGCATGATGATTGTGAATTTTGATTTTCAAGGCTCTAATAGTCTGGCCTAGTCTGGTTCGTTTTCGGTTTTTTGGTGACTCTCTGGTTGCTGTCCGCCCTCACTGTCCGCCGTCACTTCCCAGCTCCGGCCTTCCTTGTTCATGTCCGTCCTCACCACTCAGCTCCGGCCTCTCCCTGTCCGGCTCCGTTCCCGTGCGTGCAGCCAAGTTCTGACTTCTACGCCTGCGTGTCACTGCCTGATTGGCCAGACCCTTTCCGTCAGCCTTGCTCGTCCCCGTCAGCCGGTCTGACCGTGTGTTGCTGCTAGGTTGGCTGGACCTCCCCTCGTCAGCCTTGCTCATCCCCTCGTCAGCCTTGCTCATCCCCTCGTCAGCCTTGCTCATCCCCTCGTCAGCCTTGCTCATCCCCTCGTCGACTGGTCCTTCTCACGGCAGTTCCGGTGGCTATGATGACTGCTGTTCTTGGCCTCCTGGTGACTACGGATTACAAAACTAACCCAGGGGTATCAAAACTACACAAAGGAACTAACAACGTCTAATTTTTTGGGGAATTTTGAAATAATAAAAAAATTAACAAAAGATGAAAATAAGAAACAAGGGCAATTTTGAAAGCAAAGTACGTTCCAACACGTGCTCAAATAAAAAGGGAGAACTTTACGGAAATTTGGCTTTAAATAAGACCCAAAAGAATATTTCTTGCAAATTCTGGTTATAGCAAAATCAAATCTTTGCTGTGCAGGGGCAACCCTAGATACTCACGGTGTCGATGGAGAAAAATCGTATTTGGAGAACTTTAGTCTTTAAAGGAGGTACACATGACAATGTTTAATCAAACATTAAAGATTAATTTCCCAAAATGTCACTGAAAGTCACTGATTAATTGCTAAAGGAGGTACACATGAAAGTGTTTAATCAAATTTTAACAATTAAAAGCCCAAAACCCGTTATACAACGAATTTTGAATGGAAATTGGTCCAATACTCTTTTGGCAAGGTCTAGCCCCGTCGCTATAAAGGTATTAGTACCAAATGTTGTATCATGATATGTTAGTTCAAAGCAAATTAGAGTATGGAAGTCCAACCCTTCCAATTCTTGGTGTGAACCACCATACTATTTCACTTTTGAGAAAATAGAAAATTTAAATAATATGGGCAAATTTGTAAATTCGGAAGTGTTAGTACTCCGGATAAAACTACAATTACCAATTAGGGAGTTTTCCATCACATAGGGATAGGAAATTGGGAAGAGTAATGTGAAATTTAGAAAGTGCAATTAGGAGAAAATAGAGAGGAACTTCTAGGGAAAAAAACGGGAATTGAAACTAAAAAGACCTTAAGCAAAATTTGGAAATCAACCCAATTAGGCAAACGATAAAATGATGGTAAAATGAAAGCCAAAATACTACTAAGTAGAAAATGAGATAAGAATTAAGTATGAAATCAAAAAGATAAAAAATACAAAAATAAATCAAAAACAAAAGACTACAAGTAGAAAATGAAACTAGAACTAAATTGGAAACCAAAACAAACCAAAAAAATAACAAATACAAAAAAGCACAAATATAATTAGAAAGTTAGACCAAATGTTGAGACTCAAAATGACATTAGAAATCAATTAGAAACTAAAAAAATCTTAAATACAAAAAACACACAACAAGTTAGTAGTGTTAAAAACAAGACTATGCAACTAACATAGTGGTAGTCACTCTAAAATGGTATAAAAACACTAAATTAGTGAAATTTCAGAGTTTTAAGGGAGTTTACATTAATTTAGAAGGTTTTGCACTAATTTAGTGTTAGATGAATGTAGAAATGAAGATCAATCCGTTAGGGGAGTTGGATATGTGAATCTTAGGGTTTGGCTCTCTCAACTCTCTTCCACTTTTGGTGTGTATGTGTGTTTTGGAGAGCAACTTTTTGTGATTGTGGATTTCTTAAGCAAAAAATGTTGGAGATGAAAGAGGAGAACCATGTAGGACAATTTGTTAAGTAGGTCCACCTCTTTTGTGAGAAAATGGGTGAGAAAAATGAGGTCTTTTAGGTCAGATGAAAAACGTGCTTGAGAAGGAGAGGAGAATTTTGAGTGAGATTAGATTGCCAACTTCCACGGTTGATTGCGTGAGCATGAAGGATCTGATGGAGCTGAGTTTTGGAGGGGTGGTGCGCCTTAAAGTTAGCTTTCCGAGAAGCTATGGCTCGCCCAATTTGGAGCAACGACAAAGTCGGGGAAACCGATTTAGTGCAAGGTCATTAGCTGCTGCCACCACAGAAGACTGACAACTTCGGCAAGTGATTGCGGAAGTTTGGCATGACAAAATGACTTGAATTTTTGATAGAAGGAATCTGAGGAAATTATCTTTCCAACAAGACAAAGCTTGTCCAATTTGGAGAAAGGACAAAGAGATGGCAGCCATTCTTGTGGAGGAGGGTATGCTGCCCCAAGGAGGAAGACACGATTTTTGAGGGTTTTTTGGTAGTTTTGCATTTTTTGGTTGTGTAATTGCAATTTTCATTGCATCTTATCATTAAGCATGGTGGATTGGATTGTGTGAACTTGTTTGTGAGTTACTTTATTATATGAGCTTCATGTTTCAATGTAAGAGTGAAGTTGGATATTTTTGGTGATGGAAGTTGTGCTTGAATTGTTTTCTAAGGCCCAAATTCTCCATTTTTGTGTCCTAGATTGCAAATTTCAATGAGATTTTTGACATAGAAAATAGATTGTAGGACGAGGGGTGAATTTAAGGGTGTATAAACCATGGGATAAAAAGAATGATAGGGTCAATGCATGTGAGAATTTTAGGGTTTTGAGTGTATGGGATGTGCTGAATTTGTATTTTTGGGTCCAATTTAGGTCATTTGGGGCCTCAATTTGCCAATTAGAGTTAGATTTTTGCATATAATTTGCCTTAATCTTTTCTAGTCCACAATTGGGAGATTTGGGGGATTAAGACATTTGATTGGGTCATTTTAGGTTTACTGCCCCCACTCCATTTAGGGCTTTTTAGGCCAATTTTGAGTGTTGAGAGTGGGGTCCCATTGCTTGGAAGGCAATTTAGATTAGAGGTCCCATACACTCCCCGCCGGCCAACTCTGGGGGGGATTTTTGCCACATGTGATGAAAATCTCTCACAATTGGAACATAAAACAATAATGAGGCTTAGTCTCTAAAACTTAAACAAATGAAATGGAAATCACTTTGAAAGGACCCTCGCGTCCTTTAAAGTGCACAAATCAAAAAGAAGAATGAAATTGGGCCAATTACCGACCTCAATTAGTGCTCCGACCACGCCGGTAGCACGAAAATAAAAGAAATTAAGTGCTCCGACTACGTTGGTAGCACAACAAAAGAAATGAGAGCAAAGTGTAAGCGTTAGTAATGAGGGTACCGACCAGTGAACGGGGAGTTTATGGGTTGACTTGGCTTTTTGCCGTTGTTTTCAAATATCATTCAGTAATTCTCCATAGTCCTTCGGCTATTGCCTAAGCCTATTCATTTAATTCGGTTAAAAACCTAGTTTCYTTTTGGCATTTCGGTCATTTTCTTTAAGTTTGCAAAAGCAATCGGTGAAAAAAACAGCAAATAAAATACAACTCACTTCAAATATTAAGTTGAAGGCATTCATCAATTTAAGGTAATTTGTTTGCACACTACCATATGTGGATAACAAGTTTGGCTTAAATTAATTTCTTTTAAAAGTGCCAAATTTTTTTATTAATTTTAGGACCAAATAGCTGAATCTACTAATAAATGTAAAGATGGTTGGTTGAAAATCCCAAAAATCCAATAACAATCCATTAACTCTCTATTTCAGACCTCATTTAAGCACAATAACACATTTTTTTTCAAAAAACTTTGAACGAATATAATGTGGAAAATCGAGCTAGCTTTCATCTCCAATTTATATTTTGTAATTTTGAGCCTCCAACCAAAAGTTATGGACGAAATTCAAAGCAGATGTTTGAAAATGTCAAAGAAAATGTTCCTTAGAACCCCTCTTTGAACTTTGTCCATAACTTTTGATTGGACGCTTTAAAGCACAAACGGATTTTCGGAGATGAAATTTAGATTGATTTCTCACATTAACTTAGTTCAAAGTTTTTCAAAGAAAGTTCCTCTACTATGACTAAATGAGGTCTAAAATTCTACTTTTAAAATAATTCCTGCTTTTAACTTAACTATGAGTGGTTGAGCTTCTACTAATCCTAATTTACTTATCCCACATGGGTTGTTTCACCTCCTACCTACCCACTTGTATAAAGATCTTGTCTTCATATTCTCTTGCACAAATAATCTCATACTTATTGGCCATTGAAGATGTGAGGGATTAATGCTTGATGCCTTTGACTAACATTAAATTGAATGCCGGCTATACCCTTGGATTTACACATCTAGGAACCCGTAGGAGCTCAAGTGGGGCAGTTGAAATCCACTTTTTTTTTATGAAGAAAGGATGAAAACTGTCCTTTGTATTTTATAAGCGGTTCATTTCCTATACTCCTAGGTTTCCGTTCGGTTATACGACCTAAAATTCTGAAATTAAGACGGTAATTTGACAATTTAACTCGGCTGATTTTCTATTAGCCGCCGGAACTCCCCATACATTGGTGCCGACAACCTCGAGGGGAGGCCTTTTATACTTGTGCCAAGCCCCTCCTTGATAAGTAGTTGGTGAAAAATACTTTGCTTTCACCTCCCGATATTTCCTAAATTAACTCTAAGATATTTTCTAAATAATATTTTTTTAATAGAAGAATTTTCTAGAGCTCCCTCCATTTAGCTAATAAATCTTGGCGAAATCAAATCAAAGACTTATTTCCAAAGATATTTTGAAAATAACCCTAATCTACCTAGATATTTTGTGATTTAATGCCAAGTTATTTCCAATTGTCTTTCTTTAGTTCAAAGTTGGCTTGTTACGCAAGAAAAGAGTTCTTGAGCAAATGCAATCTTCGATTTTCCAAAAGATATTTGCAAAATTAACTCGGAATGAACCCAAATTATCGCTAAAAAGTCAAACTAGGAGTTGACCCTCTCTATCTTTTAGGGAACAACCCAAAACTGGAAACAAACTGCGCCATTGTATTTAGAAGACCAAAATTAGCCTCAAAGATCCTTCATCCCTACTTCTTAGGCCATTTGTAATCACAAAATCAAGTTACGATAAGTCCAAAGAAAGGTGAAAAATCTAACTTTTGGAATTTGTGCTTTTTGACAAAAATGTCTGGTCAGGATTTTCCGGATTATTTGTAGGAATATGAAAAGACTCCTCATTCGCCTCAATCGGACATTGTAAGACTCTGGTACGCCGGTGAACTTGCCGCCATGTTGTAAATTCTTTAAAAGTCCACAGCCGTTGTTGATTCTGGTAGCAAAAAGTGACGGAATGTCTTCAAATTTGACAAGGCGCTTTATTAGCACACAAAAACCTAATCAAATTTTTAGTGAGATTTTACAGCGACATGTGTAATTCTAGGAATTTACGAACATATTTTTGCGCGGTTGACTTCCCATGGAGTCAACGTGGAATTTCGGAATGAACCAAAACTTTTTGGGTAACATATAGGACACTCTTAGAGTCCAAGCGTAAGTTCCACGCCTACTTGACACTTGTCTAAATTTAATAATTTTGAATAATTTTCACCAGAGCGAAAAATTATTCCAACGTCGGGGAGAATCTTAATTGACTGGCTCTAATATTGAACTTCTTGGCATGCTTCTATCCTAAAGCACCTCTTTATATGCTCCAATCATGTTTTCCTTCATCCTCATTGTGATCTAATTTGAAATCTCCAAAGTCCAAACTACTCGCAAGAATTTATGAACTAGTCCAAACTCTTTACAAATTGGACTTTTGACTAAGCTAAGACTCTCTAACCTAAAATAGACTCTAATTCTTAGCCAGACTGTCATATGCACCTTAAAGGCCTAGTTTTGCATAGACAGGACACTAAGATTGGCTAATCCTTACAACCTCCTCACTTCTCTCGAAATCACTAATTAGTCGCTCAAACTCACTAATTAGGACCTAAAATGGGAAAAACATAGGATTTAATGTTTCTCACATTTAAGGAGATCCTTCGCCATATTGGTAGGGACTTCTACCAAAACTCTCGGCAACACTCTTTTTATTTTCTTTTTTGATAAAATACTCTAAAAAATAGAAAAAATCACGAAAAAAAAAATCCAGAGTTCCCAGTGCCAACGTGCGAGCTCACATCTTTCTAGGCCATGGAAATGAAAAGGTCTACCTTTTGAAGATGCTCTCTGAAGAGCCAGAAAGTGGAGTGGACTTGGTTTGGTGCATGCAATCAGGAGGAGACCTACAGAACGCGTGGATAATGTTCGACCACGTGAGGCGTGTGAACAAATGGAGCACCATGGCTTGCCACGTGCATGATGCCTAGTACAAAAATGTCATGACCGTTGCCACCTGTGATATGCAATCGGAAGACACCGAGATCCAAGTCCAATTGTGGAGATCTTTGAATGCAGTTATGGCGCGACACGGAGTGGAACACCCAACTTTAAGGGATTCATGGCGGGTAGTGCCATGGCCAATTGGAATGCTGTTCGGATTGTATACGAGAGTGGGTCGTTCAATGAGGTTTTGAAAAATCGTGATAGAATGTGCTTGCTCCACTGGAGTAATTCTCTCCACGAACACACGCAGAAGCATATCAAGGAGACATTCTAGCAACAACATATTACTCTATGCAAGCAATACAAAGAATCCAAGATTGTCAATGAAGCAGAGATACCTTACTATTTGGTCGTGGTGGTTGTCTTTTGGTGCTGTCACTGCTGTGAGCAAAGATGATCTTCATCACTTAGACCACTGGCAAACTGGCTGGCGTTCTGGTGTTTTTGGTACTTGCAATGGGGACGATTCATGACTATGGTAAGTGGATATGTCATTTGAATTTGCATATAAACATTTCACTCTGTAGAGACTAGTTTGTATAATATTTATGTGTCTTTCATCGGAGACATGTTTGTGTCTTGTCTAAGCAAGATTTCAGGTTCACAATGTACTCTAAAAATTCCCTTTTATTTTTTCTTTCTACACAAGCGTAACCTAAAAATGAGTGGAAAGAGAAAAAGCCTAAATCTTCAGTAGGATCCAACTAATGGTTTGGGGGTGCAAATATGGAGGCCCTCCATTTCATAATTTATCAAAGAGTATTTTCTGTTTGTAATTGCAGATATATTTGGGTCATATTGAAACAAACATAGTTTACTGTGGCGCGCAAAGTACTGAATATGTTTTGGATGCATTCTTAGAAATTGAGTTTAGAAAAAATGACAGACCTACCCTTCTTCAATTTGTCAAAGACCTTTCATAATAAGTGACTCCAAATGTCAAGAAAGCGAGAAAACAACTTGTTCAATGCAACATGCGATGACAGTATTCGGGCATGGATGCAAATGACCAACTACCGTGCATACCTCAGAGGCCATGCATCCGGATCGGGGCCGTCTAAGGGGGAGCTGAAATTGAGAGCCGCAAGGCAAAGCGGGGATCCCAAGTAAATAGCGGAGGCCTTCAACACGTTGCCCGGAGCAGAGGGTGTGGGAACAAGGCTACCACATCTTGAAGGAGAAGAAATATTTGGGAGCACCAAGAGGAAGTTGGACGTACCCATTGGTGATGCTGGAGACTCACATAGACTGGACAAAATTAATTTTTCTCAGCCGCGTGTGCGAACCAAGTCAACTACCGCTTCCTTACTAACTTTGGAGGGATCAAGTAAACAGCCCAACTCTAATCCTACTCAACACATGACCATTGCTTTTGAAAGTGATTGCGACACATCATAGGTTGACCTTGGCAATTTGTTCACTTTGTTCTATCACGTAGTAAACCTCTGCTAACATAATGGATCCTTTTTATTTGCAGAAATTCAAATCGTCACCCTGATCCACAATATGGTGTCCAGTTACAGTGGGGCAGGGTCAATGGATTCGTACTCAGAATCCATGGATGATGCAATAACCCTATACGTAGGCGACAGCACCAACGAGGCTGAGTCACAAGATCCTCGTGCATGGATGTCACCGTTGAATACTGGTGACGTGGTCAAGCTTTATTTCAAGGATTCGGTGAAGTCGGAGTAGGGTCCGTTGTGGAAGCTCGACTAGTGGCCGACTGGCTTGGAGTTCCCATCCCGTTGGATCCATGGGTATTTGTTCTTGTGAAGCCATCAGTATTTGTAGAAGACACTCTGTATTTGAGGATCACACCTTGCCAAAGGGGTTTTAAAACGTGTTCACATGTTGTGAACTGGACGGTGTTATGGAGGGCCGGAGATGTCATCAAATTTACTAGAGATCTTGATGTGGATCATGGTAGTCCATTTATTTGACAAGAAGACTGGAACGGCTTGGAGTTTCATCGGAAGGATGCGGTGTAAGATACTTTCGTCCGGACGCATATACTTTTGGAGACCAGATGATGTTTTCCAAAGTAGTACCCTGGGTGAGGGCCATGTTGGTGTGACCGTCCTGGATGTTTTTGTAGGTGATCATGATGCGGTCATAACCCACGCTCGGTGGCCCATTTCAAGTTGTTGGTTCTCTAATGGTCGAGGCTTGAAGGATACAGTAGACCATTTCGCTGCCTTCCTTGATGTCCAAGATCCCTTAGCCTATCTTGGTGGAAGAGAGAAAGCGCCCTATCGCTTCATTGTTTGTTGACCTTCCCTGTCTCATCCAGAGACACAATTCACAAGCAAAACTAGCTACGATGAAATTCGGAAGGTTAGTTCGGAAAAATGCTGCGACAGTCATTGCTGCCAATTTTTTGCCCAAGACAAATCGCTGAAGGTTAGGCGGTCGTATTTTTCTAAGTCTTTTGAAGAGCCTCGGGAGTATGGAATTGCTGTTGGTGGACAATTATACAGTGTGGACTAGACTCGGAAGCGGAAATACATCACTTTGGAAGGAGCAGAAGTTTGTGGCACGGATTGGTACATTATTCATGGAGTCCCGAAGTCCACCTTTTATAACTACATGGACATGTATAAGCAAGGCTTGGTTTCTTCAACACACGGTAACAAAGGGATCAAGCGTCCTCGACTTCGAACTATTCAGGCAACAGGTTCAATGAAAGCAATCATTGACAACATTGCTGATCAAATGCCGCACCAAATGCAAAGCATTGGGAACGGGAGAGTGGATACAAAAAAGTTCCTCCCTGCAAGGAACAATTGGAAGCACGTTCAGGCTGACGCCAACGAGGTATTCTGATGAACCTCTGCTCTTGTCGTTTTGGATGATTTTGGGAATTCTGGGAGTACAATGTATTAGGAGATTTCCCGATGCATTTCTCTAGATGGGATGATTGTATTTTTACATCGTCAGGAGATCTCCCGTTGATCCTGCGTTTGATGCTGAGTCCGTGCTTTGTAATTGCAGACGAATGTGCAGTGTGGCCTACGGCCCGTTAGTCAATCCATTGTAAGTAGAATAAAGAAGGAGTACTTCAACCACGTCTCCATTAAGCCTGTTGGGAGCTCTTTCGCAAAGTGTACAAGATGCGACGAACTTACGCAATTCATTCAGAGGTCACCAACAGGATTCTCAGAATACGTGGAATTCATGAAGCAGAGAACTGAACATTTGCAACATCAAACAGCCTGTCGTGGGTTGTATTCCTCATAGCGTAAGGAGTCAAAGAGGAACCCCGACGAAATATTGTGCATCATTCATGACAAAATGGATACAAGGAAGATGGCTCTTCCAAAAATGCGTGTGACGAAAAAGGCCACACATGGATTGGGTCAGCTTCTCATGAGTGTGACTACTATGGTGGCTCATGGTCATGCGGACGGTGCATATGCGCATTACGGGGCAGCGTGCTGGCCGTCCGACTCGAACTTCACCATTTCTTTGTTGGCTAGACTCTTTCGTCGACTCGAAGGTCCACCAATTCGGGAGACGGGAGACCTCTTCCCATATCCGCTTGCAAATGCAATGTTCGAGGCACTGCTTAGAGGCAAATCTAGGTGCATGGACGCTCTAAAATTGGTTCCCAAGGATGCCCGACGTGGATCTCGCCCCCTTCCTAGGAATCTTTATCTTCAGCTTGACAACTCCGCTAGAGATAACAAGAATCAGTACCTCATGGCGTTCTTGTCCTTGCTGACTGCACAAGAAGTATTCAAGGAAATTCAGGTCGATTTTCTACTAGTTGGACACACTCACGAGGACATTGACGCATATTTCAGCCACCTCTCCAAGGCTTTGAAGAGCACAAATACATTTGTAGTCGCGGACCTTATGAAAGCCTTCACGGAATCACAAGAATTGTCATTCATGCTAGAATTCATCCAAGAGGTGGCGGATTTCAAGGAGTTCTTGAAGGGTTATCTGCGCAGTGGCACATCTAAACTCATTGGTTTGGCAGAGATGCACCTCTTCCAGTTCTATGTGGACAGTCATGGAGTCCTTGTCATGAATTTCAAAAGGTCAGCAGTTGATTTGTAGTGGCTACCATCAAATAGACCTTCTAGATGCCTGTGGAGGAAAGATCGCAGGGATCGGCCGCAGCTCCCTCGGGGATGCCCTAAACCTATTCCTTTCAAGCCCATGTGGCGTAGTGAAGTTCCGGAAGCGACAGGGAATCAAGAAAAGGCAATGGAAGCGGCACAGAAAGCAACCATGAACAAGGGTTTGATTCTGTTAGGCCTGAAAAAGTATATTGACTTCTGGGGAAACGGAATGTCAAAATGCAAGGGATTTGCGACCGCCTTTGCTCCATATGTAGAGTATTGGAAACGTGTGCTGCGTGAGCTGAAGGAGCCACTTCCTAACTGTCCTTCAGAATTGGTTGAAGGCTTCTGGCCAAAGAACAATTGGAGAGTGTAGGAAACATCTTCGCAGGGGTCGACACCCAATCCTATAGACGTGATTCAAGAGGAAGAGGAATTTGAACCTTATTGCAGACCTGCAAATGAGACGCCAAAGGAAAGCTTCAATCCTTGGCTTTATATTCGCCTTGGTTCTTGAGTTCTGCTTTGACCCGAAGATCTTTCAGTTTGTGAGGTCTGGCAAGGAAGAGCACTGTCTGAGGTTTGTAAAGAGAAAGGACATGAGAACAAGGAGAAATTCCTGTTCCAGTATTGGAGACCAGATAACTCCGAAAGTACATTGAAGTTGAGGTACCAGAATACGGAAAATGGGTTGTTGAGAACACACCTCTTACTTGGGTGGACGCATCTTGTGTAATATACGCAAATTGGTCTAAGACTGTGAACCCAAAATCACGGACTATTCCCAGAAAAAGTAGGGAAGCTGCCCTTGCAAATTAAATAGGTCAAACGAGGTGGACCCCTGATGGACTACCGTATTGTGGTCAACACGGCTATTGGGAGATCTTCCGATGCTATCTGCGTTGTGATATTGGCACGGCCATCCGGTGCCCTCCGATGCTTTGTTTTACTTGGCGTTATAGTGGCATGGCTATCGGGAGATCTCCCGATGCTTTGTTCTGCTTAGAGTCATAGTGGCTTGGCTATTGGGAGATCTCCCGATGTTTTGTTTTGCTTCGCGTGATAGTGGCATGGCTATCAGGAGATCTCCCGTTGCTTCTTTTTGACCGGCATGATAATAGCAGTGTGCTTCTCTAAGCATGGTTTTCTATCGTTTAGTTCATTTACGAACGGCTGCTCTAGAAGCTTCCGTGGTTTGTGCCTTTTTGGGTTGCTTAGGTTTTCTGAATGAAGAGCAGTGTGTTCTTCTTAGTCCTTCAGGGCAACCTCCAAAGTCCATGAGATAGTCATAGCAGATGCCCACCGTTTTCTAGCTTTGCTTTTCTTTTTTTCTGTCTTCTACTTGATCTCTTCAGCAATTATTAGAATGTTCCAAGACAATTTCCGTCTTTTGTGTACTCTAAGTGCCTATTTTTAATATACATTTTCATTTCTTGTAGTCYACTATCAGTGACTTTGTTTTGTGATTACTGTTTACATTCTTCTACCGCATTGCTCTAWACTGTTTATATCAACGATTGTCAACTACTATGTTCAAATCAAATAAGGCAATGTCTTCACATTCATTGTTCAGGCACCGAACACCTCAAGGGGCCATAARATGCATGACCTAAATGTTTAGTGCTTACGAAATGAACTCCTTAGCCTTGCAAGGTTAGCACTCTATTGGGAGATTTCTGGACAATTTAGTTACCAACTCTCGGACGTCCTCACCTCCATTCCAAGTGGTACCATACGCTTTTTCATACAAAGATTCTTTCTTCTCTGAGATGCATGTTTCTGTGCTTCTGAAGGGCCTTGCAGCACCCTTAGCAATATGAATTCATTGTATCAAGATATCTCCCGATGTACTGCCATGCATCCATAAAAAGGCTTCATCATTCATAGATAATGTATATGTTGACATGCATGTTCATGTGCTTCAAAGGACCTACCGAGAGCCTTCCAACACCCTTAGACAAAATAATTTCGATGTATCAGGAAATCTCCCCGTGCACTGCCTAACACCATGTATTGGGAGATTTCTATACATCTCTAATTTTGGACTTTCAATAGTCCAAAAGTAGTTAAATATGGCATAAAAGCATTGACCAACTCTCTTGGTTTTTCATGGAGACCAATACAAGTACTAAAGGTTTTCTCCTCACATGTTACATTTTGATTGGATAAATGGGCCCTCAATTTTCATATTTTATTGTGATAGTGGCAAACAAATTGATGTTTGACAAACACCAAATATAATGTGCATGAAAAGATATAGATAGTATTAAAAATACAATGATATTGAAATCTACATTTTTTGACAAATGATAATTTTACAATTTTTGGAAATGAGTGTGGATGAACTCTTACATACATCCTTGGAAAAATATCTTGAAAAAATAAGTGCATAAAACATTTGGACTGTTTAAGTTTCACAAATTGTGAGTCTAACATGTTTTATACGATTTTTAAAATAATGAACCAAATTTATTATGAAGGTGGATATTATCCTCATGATTATTGTGCTTAGCTTTTAAATATTTGAAAATTTATTTACTATTTAAAATTCAATTTTACTAATCTATCACTCTTATGATTTTCATGATTTCCAAGCCCTCAAACCCATGTATACATTGTTGTCAAGACATATTAAAACTTGAAAAATCTTAAAACAAATGTCGTACAATATACGCCACAAACAAAATAATACTTCACCACACAATAATATACAATCTTTTAAATTTAAAGAAACCTAGAGTAATTTCTTGGTTAATTGGTAAATTTTGACTTAAGTGGTAACTAGTGTCCTCGGCCCTTTCTAGAAACACATTCTAATCATTTGAAGTGCTCCAAATCTAGAGTTATTTCTTAATTGACAAATTTTGACACTAATGATAATCAATGACCTCAACCTTCTCTATTGACACATCCTGTAATTAAATAATACCAATTCAATCATCTTAAGAATTTGTTATGTTGTATACACACCTAATTGTACAATTTCTACATGTGAAACTACAAATACATGTAACTCCCTTTAGAAACCCATATATCTCCAATGACAATCATTACAAAGATTCAAGTGTAAAATTAGCTCTAATTTTAGCACCATTGATGATTCATCCAATCATACCAATTCTACCATATTAGCATCACAATAAAATTAAAAGAGGTTTAAGATTTATCTATTACCTCAATATCTTCTTTATGACTACAATACTAAAGAAATCAAAATTTTCTCAAACACTACTCTATATCTACAAATTGTAGAGAGGTTATAGATTTGCCAAGTACTACTTTCATTTTGTAGGAATTAGTAGAACATACTCAATATTTCATGCCACACTATAACACTAGAAAATATATTATAACTAACACACGTAATTGTAATCACCTAGCTCCAACATCGACTTCCAAAATTCATACCAAGACAAGGACCAAAAATTAACTTACCTATTTATAAGCTCATCAACTAAAAGCAACTAGAGGGGAAGTCCTACCTAGAAAAAAATAACTCCTCACATGGCCATCTTCAACAAATAACTTCAAAACAATCATTTTGACATTCTTTTGTTGAATAGTCTTCTCGACATATTTTGAAGTTGACACCACAAAAATGATTACTATATGGACAAGTGGGACCTACAGCGAATTCTAACTAAAATTTGCCATCCTTTGATTTTCACTACTCTAGAAAACCCATCACTGAAGAAAATGCAAAGATATCAACTACTACAAATATATCCCTCCAATCATTTCCAACCAATGCAACTACTTTCAATTGATGATCAACACAACTATATTCGCAAATGATGACAAATAAAAATAAAAATTCTCAAATTCCAATTGCATGCAAAAATCATGGGCAAGAGATTCAAAAAACAAGATAGCAAACAACTGCTCAAGATTGCCAACCTAGTCACCAATAATCACCACAAGAACACAAGCCYTCKTGGAAGTGGTGAAAGCGATTAGCATCCCTCACAACAATCWCTCGTTTAGTCACCTTTGAAATAAACTTAGTTGCTGTGTGGCAATCTGAACAGACTCGAAGATTCTTGAAYACCCGAATTGGCTGTCCAAGGGGTACCTGCAGGAGTCCGTAAGCAATAGCCAACTTCTCGCTATGGGAGCAAAGAGAAAGTTCYTTCTCCTCCTCATCAATGTTCCRCAACACTAGCCGGGTATCAGGAATGTAGCCTTCGGCCTTMATTGTCTCACTCAATCTCYTTARTTCAACATAGATCTCCTTCGCTTTCGGATGAGAAGTATCCCCTACAACAAAGTCATGGACCTTGTTATCAACTTCAATCCAGCTACGACCTGGCTCCTTGCGTATACCTCTCTCCTGCATCATAGTGCGCACCCACAACACCTCTTCCCACTTGCCAACTGCAGCATAGATATTTGAGAGAAGCACATATGTACAAGCATTCTTAGGTTCCAACTTGAGACACTCATTAGCGGCAAGTTTACCCAACTCCAAATTACCGTACGTTCTACAAGCACCAAGCAAGGCTCCCCAAGTAGCACCGTTTGGTTCCACCAACATGTTCTCAATCAGGAGCTTTGCTTCCTCCAAGTGCCCCGCTCGTGCAAGAACATCCACCATGCAGGTACAAAGCACCACACTAGGTTCGATGCCATAATCTTGTGTCATAGCCGAAAAAAGTTTACGGCCCTCACGCACAAGGCCTGCATGACTACAAGCTGACAACACTGCGACAAATGAGATCTCATCGGGCTTCACACCGTCTGCAATCATAGTTTTAAAGACTTCCAGGGCCTCACTCCCGCAACCATGCTCCGCAAGTCCACCAATCATCAGGTTCCATGTGATTACATCACGATCCTCCATCCTCTGAAAAACCACTCGTGCATCACCCAAACTGCCACATTTGCCATACATGTGAACAAGAGCATTGCCCACACGCAAATCCGACTCAAGTCCCACTTCAAGGACATGCCTGTGAACCTCCTTCACCCACACCAAAGCCCCTGTGCTTGCACATGGATTCAGAATGCTAGCATAAGTGAATGCATTCGGTTGAATGCGCTTTTGCTGCATTTGAAGAAACAGTTCATATGCCTCACGACCACATCCATGCTCCGCAAGTCCACCAATCATCACGTTCCATGTAATGACATCACGATCCTCCATCCTCTCAAAAACCACTCGTGCATCACCCAAACTGCCACATTTGCCATACATGTGAACAAGAGCATTGCCCACACGCAAATCCGACTCAAGTCCCGCTTCAAGGACATCCCTGTGAACCTCCTTCACCCACACCAAAGCACTAAAGCGCCCAATCAAATGCACTACTTGAAGCCCTCCCTTGAAATCCTCCATGAAATTCGGAGGGAGGCCGGCCTTTAGGCCTTGGTCATGGGCAAGGCGCTCCGGCCTTGAGGGCAACCGGCCTACATAACAATCATCYCGAACTGCAAAAGGCCAGGACGGGTGGAAATGCTCTAGAGCATTCCCACCCGTCCTACAAAACGGATGGCCTTTCTCTTGTGGCCTCCAAAATTGCCCCACCCGTCCTACAAAACAGATGACCTCTTAAGAGGCCTTGCTTGTAGGTGGTGGGCGGCCTCCAAAACAAGGAGCTTTTGGAGGCCGCATCGTGGCCTCTTCACCGGCCTCTAAAACATAGTGAGACAAAATGCTATAAATCCTCCCACTAAAGCGCCCAATTAAATGCACTACTTGAAGCCCTCCCTTGAAATCCTCCATGAAATACGGAGGGAGGCCGGCCTTTAGGCCTTGGTCATGGGCGAGGCGCTCTGGCCTTGAGGGCAACCGGCCTACATAACAATCATCCCGAATTGCCTGCAAAAGGCCAAGACGGGTGGGAATGCTCTTAACCCATTAAAGACCGGTTGACCACTTTGGGGTTGATATTGACACTTTTTCAATGATAGCCAAAGTTTTAGAATGAATTCGGATACAAACAAAAGGGGATGGGTGTGGGAAATTGTAAATCAAATGGATTGGGACAAGAATCCGGACAATTTGTGCTAGCATGCGGTTTAGGGATTGAATAAACTAATGAAACTTGGGCTCAAAATACAAAAATCTTTCAGCAAGAGAACCTTGAATTGCCACAAAATTTATTGTGAAGGCCCGATCATTCATGCCGATTCCATTAGCATGGTCAAATCTCTGGAAAGCATCCCAATTTGATATTTTCTTCATGTTTAATTAGAAACTAGAGAATGTTTTGCCCGCCTCCCAAATCAACACGGTCCTTTATGGGTTAAGGTATGCGAACCATTCTTGATCAAGCGGCCTCCATTTCTGCCTTTAGGTTGGTCTATTTCCGTGCATGTGGGTAGGGGCAACTCATCAAATTTGACACAATATTAGTGGAAATAGTTCATGTTTCTGGTTTGTTGACAGGTAGTCGAAGCAAAATGGGAGATTGCTTGTATTTGGAATGACCACAGCTAATATTTAGAAAGTTAAATGTTGATTATTGGATTTGCCCAATTTATGCGGCTCATTTTTTATTTGCATCCAATTCATATGTGATCTATCCCTGGTTGGTAACGGGACTCTTAATGTATTGATTTGCATTGGCAACATGTTAATGTTCTAAAAGGTGCTAATTGAAAATTAATCATTCAAGTGTGCCATGGGAATTAATAAGCCAAAATTATGATGGAGATTAATCACCGTGACACTCACCTCTTGTTCAATAGAGGCTCCGATTTTGCAAGTCATTTGTTACGATAATGTTGTGATGTTCATGTATCTCTAATGCTCTTGTTTTTTGAGTTTTGTCAATTTTTGAGTTCAACATCATGGTGACTAGTTGGGATTTATTTACGTGATTGGTGTTTTTTCTGTTATTTTAGGGAAGTTTCTACTCAAAAAATCAAGTGACATGTTTTTGAAATTGTTTTTCATGGATGGAAGTGTGATTCATATTTTGTATGCCTGAATAAGCAACAAGTGTAGACATCAATATGAATGTCTTATGAATAGCACATGAAGTGATTAAGTTATTTGTCGTAGGTCCATTGTGCTAGTATGTTGAAGATGTTTTACATTCAATGCGTTATAAAACTCACTATTTTTCAATCTAGTGAATGACATCATACATCTATAATGGCAAGGGAAAAAAATTATCTTATCAATTGATTGACATTCTAACTGCTTCAAAACTTCCACGGGGAGCACCTGTTGGAGAGAACTATTGATTCATTGTCATCCTATACAATTTGTCTAAAAGTTAGGATACCATTGGCTTAATTCACAACAATACACAATTGACTTGGAAATGAACTCCAATAGCATTGAGAATGTGCACATGCTTGACAATGATGTGCACATGCTACATTTACCTTTTTCTGATTTGTTGTGATATTTTTTTCTCTTGTACTTTTTCTTGAATTACACTTTGTCGTAGCATAGGGCAGAGAAATTCCTTGTTATACTCACAAAAACCACCCTAGAGCATAACAAAGTGACTCTAAAGATCGAACCCAAGAAATCCTGTGAAGTGGTTAGATAATTTATACACTTAAGGGCACTTCTCACTTTTTCGGTCCTTAACCGGAAACTCATAAACACCAAAAAGACACTGAAAACCCTGGACCGGATTCTATCATTTCCCGATCCCAACAGTTTTCTAAGTCACAAAACAATCACAACCCAAGGCCCTACTATTTCCGGTCCTAGATACAATTCCGAATTAATCCGGTTTGAATTTACCTCTGTTTAACCATCAGAGGGATCACCATTTTACTTTGAGAGTGGTAGGCTCGCCACTCCTTCCGTGAATTATAGTGGCTGAAGACCCATTGTCTAATCCTCTAACTTTCTACTCTAAACCGGATCCGGTTTGGTCTCTCACTGTACTCCAGACGCTAGTCCGGACTGCAGGTGACTCAGAGATCTCCCCGTACAATCCACTCATATTACAACGACCTCGGTTTTCCTTCCAATCTGTGCGAAGTTCAGGTGGCTACAAGTGAACCTATCCGTTCCAACACTCCAACACATCCCTCTCCCGTTTACCAACTTGGACAATGAGACCCCTCAGGAGATTTGGACACTCGATCGGATTTCCCACCCAGGAGTTCTAGCACGACTAAAGAATCCCTCCCTATCCGCCTAGCTTCATCAATGGTTTTTTCACCCGGAATTGAAGACTGCAAAACGCTGAGGAATTAGACTCCACTCCCAACTCTTACTACCCACTCACATGCACATAGAACTGAAAATACAACACCAAGGGGAGAAATCTTCTGCAAACCGGATTGCGCCTTCCTAACTCCTCTACATATGGCCCTGCCACGCTTAGGAAGACATACAAAAGAGAGAGCAAAATGAAAGTACAAACGAATTTACAACAAAATGACTCCCAGCCTACCTTGCGGGGCTCATTTAAATATCACACGCAAAAACATAGAAAGGGCAAAAAGGCCCTGAGAATCCGCCTAACTATTAGCCTAGATTCCTAGTTACCCGGACGGATCCAGTTCCGTTCCTAGCTACCTAACATAAAAAATCAAACTCAGTCTGAAACTTCCCTAACTATAGAGCCAATGGTAGGCTCCTCCAATTCCCGCGCCATGACACAAAAGCATCGTTCAAAGTCTGGACACGTCCCCCTTCAACGTTAGGATCCGGTCCATGCGGATTCGGAGGCAAGTCCAAGTCGATGTGTTCCGCCCCAGCGGGCGTAGTTGACTCCCTAGTCTGCTTCTTGGACTTCGGGGTCGAGAACGTTGGATCCATGGAGACTGGCACATCCGGAAACTCTTCTAGAATAGTAAGATCCAAGAGGTGAATTTTGGTCGGACATGCCATTCTTACCAATTTGTGGCTGCAGTCCTCAATCCGCTCGACCAGCACCCTTGAATCTCGCATGGTCTCTTCAATCTGTTCCGCATAATCAGTTAGGATTTTGACGTTATAGGAACCAGATGGTTTCCGTTCCTCCTGCTCGTCGTATAACTTTGCCTTGGCAATGGTTTCCCCAGTCATACCCACGGTTGCTGTAATCTACTCGGCCACCTTCCGAATCCCTTCAGATGCCTCCCGGTTAGCAGTTGCATCCTCTTTCGTCACGAGGAGTTCTACCTTTACGCGGTCGACCTCCTTCGTCAGTCGTCTGATCTCCGCCAATTGCTGCTCATGCTCAACCGGATCCGATATACACTCTGCCACCTTGCCTGGAAACTGACTATCCGGTTCTGCACCACCAATCTCGCAATCATGGCAAGGGCCCTTCGTTTCTGCTCCCAATCCCTTCGGACTCCGCTCAAGATTTCGACAATATTCTTGAACGGGCCATCGGCATCAAAATCATCTGATCTAGTCGGACATTGTTCCGGTTTAGTTGGGTGCTGTAGATGAAATTTATTTCCTATTGAAAATAAATCACCCAATGAACCTAAGTTCGAACACTAGGAGGTAGGTTTATATCCAATCGGAATTTCTAAAGTTCACCAAAAAGATCCAATTGCAAGATTTGGTAGTTCTAAACTTTTCCTACCACATATTAATATTCTATCGGAAATAGTACTACTTATCATTTCATTCAAACTACAATTTGTGTAATCTTCAAGCTTTTCTCCAAATCTCCAATTGTCCTTTACTCCAAAATATCATCACCAACCTTAAGCTTTAAAACTTCAATTGTTATTCTTTTATATCATAGCAGCAATAAGCATTATCTCTCCAATTGATTTTGTTATAGCATGTTCCTTGGATTGCCTCAGTAATTCCGATTGACCACTTTCTCACATACATATCACATTATTAACTTTCAAATTAACTCCCAATTGATTCACACTGATTCTTTCTCAAGATTAACTTTCACACTCAATTAATTCACATCCAAGCCTCACATTATTCATTCTCATTTTTCTCTTTCACAATTCCAATTGTTCTAAATCTCTCATTAATCTTCTTATACATTCTCTCGTAATTTATTTTCAGTTGTTCACAGTCTATTAATTCCATTCTATTTTTCATATTGGTCTTTCCCATTCAATTACACAACCAATTATATAGCCACAACAATTTCCAACAATCAGTCTACTCTTCATCAAAATTCACTTGCACATCACACAATTGATTCTCCAATTCAACACATTCACTCCATCACATATTACACGATACACTCCACAATTGCAAACATCCAAGTCTATATTAAACTCAACAAATTGAACACAAAAATTTACATGATTGTTTTTACTTCCATGTACCAGAAGGAGTGCCTGCTACATTGAGGTCAATTGAAACTCCAATTGGAAAACACCGAGCCTATAAGCCTGGCTACCAACCAACCAACATAACTACCAATCGGCTAACAACTCTTTAAATCACAAATCAATGAAATCATGTGATTTCCATCTACAATTGGTAAATTCTAATACTAAGCTTCTAAATAACTATACCGATTGGCTAAACAAACCAAAAAGAGAAGAAAAATACACAATCGGCTAAAATAAAAATGACATTCAAACTACAGGTGTTGTTCTAGTTCATCTTGTGGAACCTCCTCTTCGACCGATTGGTTCCTTCTTGGAGGCGCTCCTATCCCAGTTGGTGACGTGGTCTTCTGCCGCTTGTTCTTTCGTGCGCCTTCTTCCTCGTCATCTTCATCATTTTCGTCTTTCCAATCGGAACCAAATTCGGAATACTTATCGTCATCCGATTCCGATTCTCCGTATTTCAGGAGCATCTCCTGAGTCTTGAAGGTCTTCTCTTTCAAACTTGTCAGAAGCTCCTTCTCCTTGTAGAGATGGTAGATGTAGGGACTCACGGGTCTGGCCCTACTCTTCCCAATCCTACTTACAAGTTGGGCGACCAGATCGAAAATGATCCGGCCCCAATCCACTTTCTGGATTCCGCTCAGGGATCTAAAAATCAAGTTACCGAGGGGTATGGTAACCTGTGTCGGCTTTTCCGGATGCAAGATCGGAATCAGGAACTCCAACAATCGGTGGTTCCGGTCCTCGAGACAGTCGTCCACCGCGTACCCGTCTTTTGGATTGATCGCCCCTCAAAACTTCCCTTTGATGTACTTGTTGTTCCGGTTGGCCATCCCGAGTCCGCCCGCTTTGAAGTCGTAGACATCCTGCCACATCTCTTCCGTCCACTGGCCGGGTGCTCCTCGGATGGTATTGTCATATTGATTCGCCAAATTAACTATAAGCTCTATCACCATCTGCTCATCCTCGAAATTCCAGGGTTTGTTGATTAGCCCTACACAACCCATAGCTTCGAGGTCCTCCAGGAGTTTGGACTTTTCCGGTTCCGCTACGGGAATGACCGGAACGACATTCCGAAGCTTCACCTCGGGATCGGTCGAGGTGGAACTTCCTGGTCTATGCCGGCGTAGCTGAGGCATGGACACTATCCTCACAAGAATCCGCTCTTAACCTAGCCACACGTCCCGTTCCTCACAATCTCTCTCCGATCTCAACCGGATACCTATAAAACAACCTCACGCTCTTGCACTCCTTTGCTCACGATGCCCAACATGCGAAAACACTTGCTAGCGAAGAGCGGAACACGTCACGGACACTCCAGACAGCAAGGGTAAAAGAAGGAAGAATGGCAGTTTCAGGCTTAATATAGCCTCCGGACCCATTCTGCTCCGGTCCTTCCTATCCGGTCCATCCCTAATCCGGATTGACAAAAGATTTTGGTCTTAGATACTTTAGACCGGATTTATGCCAGATGATCCGCTACTTTAATATTATAACTGAATTCCATTTTTCTTCTGTTCTTTAACTAAATCCGGATTCCAACTAGTTGGTTTCCGTTCCAAATTCCAGGTAACTTAGAAAAAACAAAATTTCATGTTGCGACACACTTTTTCTTTTCTTTTCTCTTTTTATGTATAACAAATTTTTCACTCCAAATTTTTATTTATCTTCTTTGTTACTTCTAATATAATTTTGACTTTCTAATTTTATTTTTTATTTTTTATACGTTGTGCTATTTTTGTCTTTTGCATTTGTTGTGGGATTTTTAGAGCTTGGAGTGTCCTTGTTTGCGGAGAATGTGCTTCCAACAAATAATTGAGTGCTTGACTTTGGTAATACGGTCCGTACGTGGAGTCCAAGTAGGCCATGTCAGTTAAGTCTTCCATGGAGGCATGCTCGTCTTGATTGGCCACCTTTTCCCCCTCTAAGTTCCAACGATGCTCTTGCGGATGCCAACCCCATTTGAAGGTTCCGGAGGCTGTGTCATAATATCCACCTAGGCATTGGAAGAAGAATACCCTCTTCTTTTCATTTTGCGGACCTTTTCCCATAAGCCTTGGTGCAACTCAAAGAATTTCCTCGGGGTCTATTTCTTAATTCAATTGCGAGCTCGCAGGGAACTTTTTCAAATCATGCTGGCCGTGATGCCGGCTCCAAATCAAGTGTTGTCCCCACATTGTCATGTCTATGGTGGTGTCTCTATTTTGTTTCCAGGAAGGAGGCATATACGTCGTCAAATCGAACAAAGCATATAAGCGATCATGTTGCTGCACATATCACGCAACATCGACTGATCAAACATTGCGTGAGCAAACACTAAGGATGGTATACATGCATACATGACCCTAATGTCCACCCTCCTTCGGGGCCAAATTCTTCGAGACATATGGGGCATTTGCTATGATCCAAGACAAAAGCAACAAGATGCGGCCACAAGAACTTTTGGTTGACCACGTCTACATGGCTTGACTTTTGATTTTTGTAGTCCCACTCATTTCAAGTCCAATCTATGACATCCTGTTTGGGCAACTCAAGCATGGACATGTCGTTGGGAAACATGTCTTTCATGAAAGCCCAGGACGTCATGCCATTCTCTCGTTTCGGTGCATTTGCAACAAAATTTCTAGAAACATTTTCTAGCTCTTTTGCAACTTATTGTGATCTGTCCAAGGAGATAATGCAAGCAGCTTTTCAATGATAGTAAGTGGCCGTCAACTGTGACAACTACACTTGAAGTACTCTATTTCCCTCCTTGAGTCCCAAATTTTTTTGAGATGGTACAATTGGATTTTGTGCTGAATACGAGAGAGAATGTTGCGTCCTGTGGAGATCAATTATGTTGCTCATCCCGCCATTTGGAATATTGAAAAATCGCGTATGCTTTGGAAGAGGATAACAACTCAAGACATTGCTCGTTACGTCCCCTATAACTTTGTTTAGTTTGTGAAGGTCTTGCTCGACAAAAGCGTCATCCATATCCGACAAAGTAAAAGTGTTGTGATCTTTGTCTTTGAGACTTTGTAGTTCCATTGATTGTTGGGCAAGGAGAACATTTTCTTTTATCGCACTTCAATAGCAATTTCTTAATTTCAATCTGTAGCGAAAAGATGATGGCATCTTTCGTCTTCAACAAGCCCTCAGCCTTCGTCACGGACGTGCCATACCGGACTTCATCCACACCCACGGGTTCCCTGTGAGACTTATATCGGCCCTGCAACAAGGAAGCTTTTCAAGAGCTTTCCTGAAGAGCGGTGGTTAAATATAGTTTAGTTGTTAATAGTTTTGAGTAACTTCTAGAAGGTTCTAAAAGGTTCTAGAACCTTCTACTGGTCTCTAGAACCTTCTACTAGTGTCTAGAACCTTCCACTAGTTTTCAAAGGCTTCTACAAGCTTCCGTGTAGTTCTAGTAGCTTCCACAAGCTTCCACAAGCTTCCGGAAAGTTTCATACGGATCTTATGGAAGCTTTCGGAAGGTTCCGTTTGACTTTCTTAGATTCCATGACTTTTTTGATTACATGGGTGTTTCCTAAGATCTCTAAGACCTTACTCCGGAAGTTTCTTCTAGCCTAGTATAAATAGAGAGTCGAGGGCCGTTGCTCCTCACTCTTTTTGACACCAGTTGTACCTAGTCTTCTAGTTATTAATACTATTTTTCAATTTTCTCACTTCGAGTATTATTTTGAGTCTTGTATGAGGAATCCCCTCTTTTCTGGTCTATTTTGGTCTCCTTTTGAGGTATCCCCTCAATCCAGTCTTCTGTTCTATCTTAGAGTTGCCGTCCGCAACAATAATAATGAAGTCTAGAAACTAGAATATTTCTTTAGTTCTTCTTGATATTATAGTCTACTCTTGCAAAATAAAATGTGGATTACTTCTCTTCTTCAAATAGTCGAGACGCTTTAGAGATTGTGGATTACCCACTTCTAAGCTTATATTTCTCCTGTAGTCATTTTTCATGAGAGATAGTATATGGACTTGAATCGTCTTCCTAGATCATCAAGTCCAGTTGTTCTAGAAGTACGTTTTTTGTTCAAACCAAAAACCGAACGAAGAGATATTTTCATTTGACATAGAAGCGAGGAATTCTATCTAAATTTCTTAAGGTCTTCACTTCCTGTAGTCATTCCAAAAGTACACGACGCAAAGATTTGCTACTTTATTTACTTGTGAGTCTCCAAGCGTATTTAATTCAAAATGGGTGACGCTTCCAACATCCAGATGCACGACGTGTTTGCCATACTACAGCAGGTACAACAAGAGAATACCAGCCTACGAAATGCCATGGAACAGCTCCAAGCTGCTCACGCTCCAATCTGCTCACGCTCCAATCTACGTTGCAGCTTCCGTAGCAAATCCAGTTCTATAAGCGCTAAAAGAACCTTGAACAAGCTTGCTAGAGAAGTTTGATGGAGATCGTACAAAACTTCGAAATTTTGTTAATCAAGTTTGGCTTATTTTCCGTCTTCAACCACACAGATATTAGACAGAAGAAACACAAGTCGGACTCATTGGAACACTACTCACCGGAATTGCGTTATCTTGGTTTTAGTCACTGTTGGAGAAGAATCCTCCACTTCTGGCAAACCTCGATCAATTATTGGAAGAATTCAGCAAAACATTTGGAGAAATAAATTGAGCCCTTATAGCAACAACAAAACTTTGAACGCTACAACAACAATCGCGTCTAGCTTCAACATACGTTGCAGAATTCCAACAACTTGTCTGTGACCTCAATTAGAACGATGCAACCCTCATCACCATGTTTCAATGAGGACTCTGCGACGATATCAAAACCTTATTGCTGAACTTGCCCAAACCAATAACTCTGTCAGAAGCCATTACTCAAGCAATCAACTGCGACAACCGATTGTTCGAGCAAGGATAGGAGCGACGATTGCTCTTTGGATCATATCAAGCGGATTACACAGCTCCTGCCCACTAGACATCTTCAAACACTTCGACCTTATAGCCCATAAGGCCATATTCGTTATATTGAGACTTTTCGCAGATTTTGAGACAAAATGCTAATTATTGAGAAATTCATTTTAAAAAATAGTAATTAAAATAAGTAAAAAATAATACTCAAAATATGATCCTATAATGAAATTCTAAAAGTTGATGTTATGACCTATTTATAAAAAAATACTAGTGAAAATATAAAGCGGTTTATCCTCGAGTCGATGATAATAATGAAAATGCGAAAAGTCTCAATATAACAAATATGGCCTTCTATGCAAATCGACACTTCGAGAATTAAGAAATTAATTGAAGAAAAGAAAGAACGACGTCGCAGAGAGCAGTTGTGTTTATATTATGGAGGCAAGGACCTCGGCATAAAGAACTGCCTTGTGAAACCTCAGAGGACAAAGCTGCACAAATTTTGGTGCAAGTCAAGCACTTCTGAACCAAGACATAAAGAATCGAGTCGAAAAACGACAGTAGCCAGCCACATTAGGAACCATGTGACTGACAAGTGTTGCCATGTCATCAAGTCCTATCTTATCCTCTGAACCTTCTCGTTGTTTCAATATCCCGCTTAAAATAGATTTTCACTCACATAGCATAAAGCTAAAAGCCTTGTTAGATTCTGGTGCCTTTGCTTGTTTTATTGATAAAGATCTTGTGAAACGTCATAACCTTCTTATAGTTCCTAAGAAGTACCCTGTGGCAATAGAGGTTATCGACGATAGGCCTTTGATTTCAGGAGATGTCACTCACGAGACTAAACCCTTAGACATTATCCTAGAAGGGCACCGAAGTACTATTGTATTCAATATTATTAGTTGTCCCTCTAATCTTTTCGTCTTAGGTCTCTCTTGGTTAGAGATGATCAATCCAGATATAGATTGGAAAAAACAAAAACCAACATATCGAACCATAGTTTCTCATATTTCATCTAAACACCTTAGAAATATTTCAAACTCGTGTCCTTACTCCTTACCAAGATCAAGGGTCCAAGGTCAAAGTTTCGTTGATGGTCAGTGCCCGAGTCTTTATGAGGGCTACTAAGAATGGAAATATGTTTGTAATTTATGCAACTCCGACATCTCAACCCATTCAAGAACCAATCAAGTTATTAACAGAGTATGAGGAGTATTGAGAATTGTTTGAGAAGAAGAATGCTAATACATTTTCTCATCATCGACCTTATGATTGTGGCATAAAACTCCAAGAAGCTATACAACTTCCATTTGGTCCAATCTACAACCTCTCCCAAAACGAGCTTGCCGCGTTACAAGATTATCTTGATGAAAATCTCGCAAAAAACTTCATTTGGCATTCCAAGTCATCTGCTGGAGCTTCTATCATATTTGTCAAGAAGAAAGATGGCTCCCTTTAAATGTGCTTGGATTATCGTGGACTAAACAAAATCACAATCAAAAACCGGTATCCATTGCCGCTTATTTCAGGACTTCTTGATCAACTCGGTCAAGCGAAGATTTACACCAAGATCGATCTTCGTGGAGCATACAACCTAGTACGTATCAAGGAAGGTGACGAATGAAAAATGGCGTTTCGAACTAGGTATGGACACTTTGAATAAAATGTCATGCCTTTTGGTCTTACCAACGCACTTGCCATTTTTCAGCACTTGATGAACGGCATATTCCGGGAGTTTTTAGACAATTTTGTTGTTTGTTATCTCGACAACATATTTGTTTTCTCCAAGAATGAAGAAGATCACATCAACCATATCCGACTAGTATTGGAGAAGTTACGCACTGCTAGGCTACACGCCAAGCCGGAGAAGTACATCTTCCACTAGGGTTGTTCGCCCTGACAACCCAACAACTCGACGAACACAACGTGTTCGACGTCAAGTAGACCTTTTCGTCCGTCTAATAGAGTCAATGTCAAATTGTATTTTAATTGAAAATTTTGATCATGCCCGTTCGCCACATGTCTGCCAGTTGGCAACCTCGTGGCTAAAACCAGGGCGCATTCGAATGTGTGCGGCCTCAGGTACAGGGCGACTGCATGTAGGGGTGACCTCGGATAGAGGCGAGTGCAATAGGGGCGATCTCGGGTAGGGGCGAGTGCAATAGGGGCGACCTCAGGTAGGGGCGAGTGTGATAGGGACGACCTCTTGTCTTACTATTCAAATATGTCATTTCTAATGCTATCATCTAAGAAATTGAAAAAAAAAATTTAAATCTAATCATTGGATTTTATACTCCTTTTGTTTTAGATCATGTGGTAAAAATTTCATCAAGTTTGACCGTACGGATTAGAAGATATTAACATTCAAAGTTGGAAAAAAAGATTTATGAATGCTGACCTGCAGTTTCAGATGACTTTGACTGCCATTGGTGGAAAAATTTTGTACTAAAGAATTTGAGTTAGAAATTTTTTATGATGAATAATTGACTTGAAATACTAGGGAGGATTTTTTTAAAACTCTTGATTTTCATTTTCATTTTTTTAAATTGTCAAGTACAAGTGGGGACGTAGGTCCAATATTGAGCAAGAAATTAAATCATTAATAGCTCTAAGATAGAATTAAAATACAATAATCCCAACAAAGAGATTTTTTTGCAAGCAAACTTAATCCTATAAAAAAAATTTGTAAATTATAAAAATTGCATTAAAAAATGAATCTTATAAGTTGTTTTTCATAAAAATGCTAGATAAGGAAGAATGATACTTGTATAAATTAGTTATATCACTTACCTATTTGAAATAAATTAGAGCTTTCCATATAAAAAAAAACATAGTCCAAAGAAAGAAAAATCTTCAAAAAAAAAAATTAGATTTTTGAATTCTTTTTTGTTGCTCAATAAGTCAATCTTTCCAATTTTGAACACAACTTTTGTTTCTAGGCATCATTTAAAAAACAATTGTACTACCACAAAGTTAATTAGTTTTTTATCATTGAAAAAAAAATTCAGAAAATCATGAAAAAAATTTAAACCATAGAACTTTCCCCAGCCCAAATCCAAGTTGTCCTCGAAAGGGACAAATGGTCCTTTAAGGGCTAACCCCTCAAGGACCAAGAGCGCATAATGTGTTCTCTTCAAATTTTYAATGGCAAATTCTTGGTAGAGCTACTCGAATCGCAATATTCTATAARCTAGGATTTTGTAGAGTAATAAATTTACATACTTGTTGCATTTMCTAATTTTCAAAAGTTTAATGAGAACTATTTAAAATTTTATTTAGGAAATATAGACTATTAGAAAAAGGGAGCAGATATAATGTCTCAACTAAAGTAATAGCAAGGATGAAATTTTTTTTTTATACATTTCTAGTCTTTATTTTGTCAAAAGAAATAAAATTTAGATTTTGTTTTTCAAATTTGTTGTTTTAGCAATTTTACATATAAAAGTCTGAATCAAGTGTCATTAAGAACACAAAATAATTAGAATGATTCCAAATTTTTTAATGATGTTCCAAAAAATATGCCAATAATATTAATTGTTAAATTTCAAAAATTGACGCATATATAAATTCTTTTTGGAATTGTAGGATCCAATTTGGCTAGGTTCAGTTTTCAACTCTTTATGTTTAAAAATGTGTACAAATTTGAGAATATATATATGAATCTCCACTTCCTATTTTTTATTTTTTATCTTTAAATTAATGTAACAAATAAATCAAAATTAGGAGGATTTTCTGGCAATTGCAAATATTAAATTGAAATTCTTTTCCAAAAATCTTTACCCAATATTTTTTTATAAAATCAAGATGAAAAAAAATTCATGAGAAGGAATCTTAGAGAATTGTTAGTATTAAATAGTAAAGTGCTTAATTGAATGTCTAAATTTTATTTTTTAAGTTTAGATTTATTTGATAAATAGAAGATGAAAGAGATGAGTAAAGCTTAGTGGTTCTTTGAGAATCAAAATTTAATAATTAAACAAGTTCTTATTTAATTATATATATATATATATATATATATATGATCATGTAACCCTAATAATTAATTACTTTGAGAACTTCTTATTGTATTATATATTTTCTGTGTCTATGCTCTACTTCCTTTGCAACACATTATTATCACGATTTGTCTCTCGTTTTGCTATTCTCTTTTTCTATTTTCTTGTCCACTATTGTCTTTAGCTACGATAGCTATGGCAGATAAGAAATCACCGTGGGAGAGTAGCTCCCAGGTACAACTACTTTTGTTTAATGCTCTTGAAGCAGATAGTAGCAATTACATGGAGTGGAGTATAGATGTAAAAGTGTACTTTTAATTGGAGAAGTTGGATGATGCGATCGATGAAGAACCAGAGGAGGATTTTCCAATGTCATCCAAGTGCAAAGCTTTGCTTGTTCTTCGCCACCACCTTCACACCTCTCTTCGATAGCAATACATCCAAGTTGACAACCCGGCTATGGTGTCAACTTCATGCTCGGTATTATCATGAGCGCATTATCTTTCTTCCTCAAGCTCGAAATGATTGGATCGCTCTTCGTGTTCTTGATTTCCCTGATTTCCTTTCCTTCAATGCTGAATTGCATCGTATTACTGCTCAACTTCGTCTTTGTGGAGATAGGATTACAGATCAGGAGCTCATAGATAAAACCCTATCCACTTTTCCTCTTGCTTCTGCCCTCCTAGCTATGTAGTATAGGAATATGAGGTTTATGACACATTCCGAACTAATGTCTTATCTCTTGCTTGCTGAAAAACAGCACCAGCACTAGTAGAAAACGCAGAAATTTTAACAGAATTCTGTTGATTTGGTCGCGTTGTACCGGTCACTTTTCTGTTGATTTCAACAAAAATCTGTTAGTTTTAACAGATTTTTGTTGAAATCAATAGAAAAGTGACCGGTACAATGCGACCAAATCAACAGAATTTTGTTAAAATTTCTGCGTTTTCTACTAATGCAGCTTCTACTTAAAAACACAGAAGCTCACACTTCTGAGAGGCTCACACTTCTGAGATCTCGAGACAGCAACCACGAGGAACAAGATAACAACAACAACAGTTGCCAAATTGGCAATACCCTAGAGATAAGTCAAACTCTTATAGACCCTCCTCTGATAGAGTCTCTCGATACTCAGATCGCTTTTCTAATCGTGATTATCATGATTATCGCTCTTCTCAATTGAACGATAAATCTTCTGATAGAACCTTTGATAGGAAGTCATCATTTTTACGTGACGTTCGTACTTGTCACAAGTGTGGCCGTAAAGGGCATATCGCTCAATACTGCCGCACTCCTGAGTACTACGTTAGTATGTACAAAGAGTTAGAGAATTTTAGAAATAAAAAGAGGGAAGCTCATTCGCTTGACGCTCCTTCTTCTTCCAATGTAAATATCAAAAATTACATTGTGCATATCTCCAAACTAAGAGTTAGCTCCTACAGATCTAGCACTTATAGATAGTGCCACGACGCATACAATTCTTAGAGATCCAAAATATTTCACGTTTGCTAGCCGTGATAGAACCTGGCAAACTTGTGATATCGTTACAATTGCTCGAAGTCGGAACTTTCAGTTCCAAGAGGGCCAGGCAACTATAGTGTTGCTTGGAGGGACCCCCCTCCTGTGTGAAAAAACAATGTCTGTCCATGATGCTCTCCGGAGCCTGATCAGCTATCGTGATTTACAGGCTAATAGGATGAATGTCTCCACTGCATTGGATGACCCTAAAGAAATATTGGAACTCAGGCAAGGTCGGCAACTCCTTGCCACTGCTAACCCAGGAGTTACTGGCCTATACAAGTTATTGATAAGAGCTCCTAAGGAGTCATCTTTCCACTTTTCTACTTTGATAGGAGATGATGAAGAGTACCTGGAATTCAGGCAAGGCCGACAGTCCTTTGTCATTGCAAAAGCAGGAATCGAAGGACTAGTATGTGAGAGCAACTCTACTTTGATACCCCCCTCTACAACTAAGACTGGATTGTGGCATAGTCGATTGGGCCATCCAGGCACCACTATGTTGAGGAGGATGTTACCTTTGCTGGAAGGACACAATTTGTGCACTAGTGATGCTGACAAGGTTGGGAGCTACGCGGCATGTTCACAAGGAAAGCTTATTAAGCACCTTTCACATAGCACTAGAAGAAAACAATGTTTTTCTGGATCCTGTGTTTTGACATCCGGATGCAGGGTTTAACGTTCATTTCAGTGTCTGAAAAATTGTGTTAGCTTGGACGTGCCATTTGCACGACATGTCCAGGCAGATTTTCACGATTTTTGGACGGACATCAGCTATGACATTGGTCAATGGGGGTTCAGGAGTTCGACATCTGGCGTCCACCTAAGCGCGGGAAAGCCAACGTGGTACTTTTTTCATCCATTGCCCGTCCATGATGTGTCATCCGACGTGTCATGCCATGTAGCAACTCAAAAATTGGCTGACATGGCATCTAGAGATGCTGACGTGGCAATATTTTGGAGCAATCTCATTGGTCATTTAAGAAATGCAAGGATGTTTTCAAAGACATCAATGTAGACGTGCTAACGTCTACATTGATGTTTTGTTGGACATCCTATGTCTATGCCGTTTGTGTCACCCATAGTTGTGGACGCTTTTTTATGACATCACAATGTTTGGTGTGATGTTTGTATGAAGCATCACGACATGATGATGTTTTTTACAACATCACAACGTCTGGTGTGGTGTCAAGGATTTTTTGGCATGTTTCTATAGAATGCTTTGGATGTGCTCAAGAAATGAACACCCACTTTATAGAAACGTGCAGTTCATTGCATCACCCTCTACCCAGAGAATGTGAACGTCATGGGAATTCACTACGTACATGCAATACACAACTATGTTTCATGTTTCGTTGAACATTTGCATGCACTGTGTTATATGTAATCGGGATTAGGGCCTATGAAACCCTGGCTGCAAATGCGCAGATACAATACCTTTTGATCTTCGTCAATACATGTAGTGCATACATGGAAGCCCTTGCTTTTGTTGTAGTACGGTCCATTCCACAAAACAGAGGTCATGTCCCATCCAGGTGGACATTGTTGCAGACATGCTCCCCTCCTTTTTCAGACGTTAGGTTGTTCACTTTGATGTTGGAGAGAACGTCACGGACAGCATGCACTATGAAACCGTAGCCGCATGAATGCAGACATCGGTGTGCTAGAAAATAATGTCCCATAGAATGTCTCGATGTCCAGGATGATGTCTAGGAGGACATCAAAAAATCTAACTTCAGAGGACCCAAAATGCTGACGTGACATGGCACGTCAGCTCCCGATGTCCATCTCAGATAATTTCCACGTCATYTTGCCACATCAGATGCCACGTCATCAATTTCAGGGCCAAACCCTGCCCGTTCCCTTTTTTTCAAGCCGGGCAGTCCTTTAACCCCTACCCGTTGAAAATCTCTGTTAGTTACCTTCAGATGAAATTGACCGTAGATAATGACGTGGCAAAGACATCCGTTCAAGACATTTTTTCGAACATCTACTTGTCAAAAGTGATGTCTCCAAAGACATCCCTGTTTTCAATAGCATTCATATGTTTGATCAAAATTTGAACTATGCTGTCGCTGACATCCTGCGAAAATCCACATTTTTGCTGTGTCCGACCCCAGAGCATTCGGATGTCTGCATCGGACAGGTGATGTCTCTCGGGACACGGGACGTCAAGGGCCGGACATTAGAAGAAACATTGTTTTCTTCTAGTGCCTCCGCAAACGTGAAATCATAAACCAAGAACGCACCTCCACACCATAGCTTAGCAACCCTCAACCGCGATGCTCTTAACGAAACGTAGTGGAAAGCACTGCCAAACCCTAAGGTGAATTCACCTTCCGCTTATCTTTGGTTGTGTATCAGCAAGCACCAAATGCAATCTTCAACACCTTGAACCTAATAGCACAAACCCTAGATTTGAAATTCTTCTATGCAACAACCCAGAAAAGAACCCCCGCACCTTAGTGACCATACGTCCGCGACCGTGAATCTGTAAACTAAGAGCACACCTCCGCAAACATGAAATCTTAAACCGAGAGCGCACCCCCACACCACAGCTTAGCAACTGCACCTCCGCAACCTCACTTAACGAAACGTAGGGGGCAGCACTGCCAAACCCAAAACTGAATTCTACTTCCTCTTTTCTTTGGTTGTGTATCAGCAAGCACCAAATGCATCCCTCTGCACCTTGAACCTAACAGCACAAACCCTGAATTTGCAATCTCAAAGCACCCTAAACCAATCTACACACGGCAAGAAGATTCACTTCGAAAATGCGCGCTCTTTCTTTGTCCAATGGAACCCTACTACCCTAGATTTAGAATTTAATTCAACACATTGGATACGCTACAGTACACTGTGAGCATCGATGTCATACACAGTGTATGTTCCCGTTGAGGTTAATACTGACTAGGTATTTTGCCTTTGGATACCATACAGATTTTGACGTTGCAACCTGACCTCCTAGCATTTATTAGCCCATTCATTTCCAGTTGTCAAAAAAAAATTCTGAGTTTTCATTTCGTGCAGAATTTGTAAGTGTCCTAAACCACTTAAGTCTAAAAATCAACCATTGCATCCCTTGCTTTCCATGGTATTTTACATGTACGAGAAAAAAATATTTGATAATATATAGTATGCTACTTTACTTATAATCGTGTTCTACAATTTTTGAGCATTGTATATTACATGTACTTTCGTTACAAAATTTATCTACAAGGAATATATTGGACCCTATTTTTTATTGCACGTGGTTTCTACAATTTTTGATAGTGCCCCCCTCGAGGTTTGTATTGTCTTTTGTGCTCTATAGATTGGCCAATATGTATTTACAATGTCTACATGCAAGTAATCTTGTAAACAAAAATATTTCTAAGTATGCCCATGATTGCCAATCACATAACATATAGTACCTATAGCTATTGAATTTTTTTTTGAGATTCAAATATCTATGTTTTAATGTATATTAGTTTCTTAGACTCTTTTACATTACTTGGGATACAAGTCATTAGGTGTTAATGAGAGAACTTGCTACTAAGAAAAAATTACTCTTTACATGGATGCCACATTTAACTACTTTTGGACTATCCAAAGTCAAAAAGTCAAAAAATGTAGTAATCTCCCAATGCATAAGATAAGAAATACATAGGGAGCTTTCCAGATATAGGGTGCAGTTCACTCTTCTAAATTAATGCAAGGAGAGAAATTCCAAGAAGTCTCCACAATTCCCCTAAATTCAGAAGTCCATGGCTATGCCTGACTTTCCATGAATGCAACGTGAGATCTGCTGATGAACGTGATTGTACAATATTCATGCTACTTCCCTTAATCCTTGTAGGACTCCAATTTGAGATTCTTGATTGTAATGACTGATTGATGTAACATGCTAAACTTTAGAGTTTAAGTGCTACAGTGAGAGACCTACCTTAAATCATTCACGAAGAAGTATATGTTCAATTTAACAAAACAAATGTGAGTCTTACATTGTGAGAGAAATGGTAACTTGTGAGTTCCATGCAAACACATGCCACATTTACAAAAAGAAAAACTGTGAATGATGAAGCGCACGCTACCACTTTGAATTGAAGCCCCATATGGAAGAATCTACCTGGAAATCCCCCGATGAACACTACAAGAAATCGGGTGCATAAATGACTTCAAAGAATGACTGCACAGAAGTCATTCCGGACACAAATGACTGCGCCACGACTCGGGGGGTCTGGAGTCATTGTGGACAAGTCACGGGTACAAATGACTGCAGCCGTATTATCACCATCGATGATGGACTTGGATGTAGGGATGGATGTAGAAGCGCAGTCTTTAAGAGATAAAGAAAGGAAGTCTAAAGGAAATGCCTAAGGACCTACCATGTGGATAGCATGGACCCACTTATAATTTGACGTGGAAATCCACGTGGACAGTCATTCCGGAGTCATGCCGCAGTTGAGGGTGACCCCATCTATATCTGAAGTGGACCTCCACGTTAGATGTCAATTGCTAGTCATTTGCAAGTCATTTCGGAGTGACGGTTCACCATTCAAAAATCAAACGTGGACGTTCACACGGCAAGTCATTTTGCAGTCATTCCTTAGTTATGTTGGCCCGTTATAGTAGTGCCCTGGACATCGACATGGGAAGTCATTACAGAGTTATTGTGGAGTCTTCCTGTACTTGTGATACAGTGAGGGCTAGTCATTCATTAGTCGTTGACTCAGTAGGTAGCAAGTACATGTGTAGTCATGGAATATGACTTCAGACTCACTTCAGTGCCCCTGCAATGATGTGAGTGGGAATGCTTGCACGTTAAAAAAAGCGGGGGATTCACATATATATAGGCAGCCATGCAAAGACATAGAGAACGAGTGCAAATGTATTAAGAGGAGGACTCTTGGAAGAGCCTATACAACAAGTGCACTTCATCCTCACAGTAGGATGTCATTGCCGTCTTGACACCCACAATTTCAATTCAAATCAACCTCCTTACCGTAATGAGCACCCACATGTGCGAATAAGAAAGTCAGGAATGGAGACTTGTATGTACAAAGTATTCTACATAAGGTGAGTCTTATAAAACATCTTCATGTCCGCTTCTACATGCTCCTGTAGCCTCCCCAGTCCTTGTTGCTCAATGACAACCATGTACAGGAATGACAAATCACATACGAGGTCTTATATATTTCAGGTCCCAAATTGTAGCTGACCCCTTGGCATGTTGAATGAAAACGTGGCATGCATCTTCATTTGGGAACATGAGCTGAACACCAGGCTGCAAGATGTCACCTACGTCCACCTTCACCCAAGCCTCCGGTATTTCCTTGCAGTGGAACTTGCATTCACTTGCAAGTCCACTGATGGTGGCTACCGCCACTTTCTGACGCACTGCGCGAGGATTCATGAAAAACACTTCGTCGCCGATGTTGAACTGCAACATGCCAGGAATTAGAAAGTTCAAATTGCCAGAACCTGCTACATGAAGGAATCACAGTAGTGAAGCTACGTCTAGTCGTCTACAAATGCAAAGGCAATGACTTCAACTTCAGAAAATCAAAATTGCGTTGCGATGTCCTACATTCTACAACTGCTACTTCACTTAGCTATAACTAGTGAAAGACTGGATCTTGACTTCCACCTCAGTTGCGCTAGTCACGTAACCTACAACCAATTGTCCGGAACGAAGAGCAGTACACCGTCCTAGTATTTCAAGTAATACGGTGGTTCAAGGTTCAGGGTCCGCATTACAGAATTTACATTGCGTGTACAATTCGAAATGCATCCAACACTTCTATAACATTATTACATGCTCACAATTGCTGTATGCAGGATGCTGCACTTTCCATAAACGACCAATCACATAATACGGAGAGAAAAAAATAATTGGGAAACGACAGAATGGCCGCATAAACTACCAATCAAATAGGATGGAGAGGAAAAAAAAAATGGAAAAGACAGAATGGCTGCATAAACTACCAATCAATTATACGGAGAGGAAAAAAAAATGGGAAACGATAGAATGGCCGCATAAACTACCAATCTAATAATACGGAGAGGAAAAAAAAATTGGGAAAAGATAGAATGGCCGCATAAACTACCAATCAAATAATACGGATAGGAAAAAAAAACTGGGAAAAGATAGAATGGCTGCATTGCATAAACTACCAATCAAATAATACGGAGAGGAAAAAAAAATTGGGAAAAGATAGAATGGCCGCATAAACTACCAATCAAATAATACAAAGAGCAAAAAAAAATACTTGACAACAGTATGGCCGCATAAACGACCAATCAAATAATACGGAGAGGAAAACAAAAAAAAATTGAGAGAATGGCCGCACCTTCTTCGAATTCACGTCACGTCGCTTCTCTGTGGCGGATGTTGCCTTGCTCCTGCTCTCCCACTTCTGTGCTCGTCCCTGCATATAAGCAGACCAAGTATTAGAAATCATAAACAAGCAAAGGTGAGGGGTCGCTAGCACAACGCAGCCACTTCTTTTGCGAGTCCCCTCACCTCCAACGTAGTCCAGAAATTCATACGGTGTTCTGTTTCTGCGTTTTTGCAGCATTCGGGTCATTGATTCGTTCACAATTTGGGGGTATTTTGATCTGAAGGCACTGACGTCCGTGCATTTCCATAAGGCCTCCAACAACAGCCACAAGTAGCAATTCAAGTAATCCTTGTCGTCCGACAACGTGCGCAGCCACTTCACATAAAACGGAGTAGTAATTAAAACGTTTGCGCTATGGTTGCACTCTACCCTAGCACTCTTACTATCCACTATGAAAGTGTTTGCTGCGCTAAAGGCAGACCAACGTGCATAAACTGTGCTTAAATTCTTCCCTACCATCGTGGACTGCTCATTGTGGAGCTCCTGCCCCAAATTAGACTGACCAGACCAAACAAAAAAGGGAACCGGATCACCACCCGACTTCAAACTTGACAACATGGTCGGGAGAACGTCGGCCATGTAGGAGGGGTTGCTGCTCCCCCAAAATGCCACAGTAAAGTGGTAAAAACACCGGGCCAGAAAGGGCTTCACCCAAGGTCGGAAGTGTACTCTCCTCGTCTGGGTCACGGCACTCGGACGTATTCTACCATTTGGAATCTTCACAGACCACTGACTACTATCCACTAGCATTCCGTGCAAATTTAAAATTAGCAACTTTGAAGGCAACTCACTACTCCCACCCTTGCTCTCTATCAATAAGGCGGACAACAACTTCTGTGGGTTCACCTCAATCGATGCACATTCCCCCAAATGTGCTGAGGCCTTTACCTTCGACGACGACTTCCGAGGCTTCCGAGGCTTCTTTGATGGCGCAGCTGGAACGTCACCGGGCTCAGCGGCGTCCTTCTGTGCCTCCATTTCTCCCTCCTTCAAAGCTGATGAATCATCACCACCTGTAGGGCTTTCATCAGCACCTGTGGACGATGCTGACTTCTGCAAAATGCTGCCTTCTTCTGTAGCAGCGGCCTCTCCCGGAACCGTGTCCAAGACGTCACTTGCCGACCTTCGGTGGTGGCCATCGATGACAGTCGAGGATGGAGGTGGCAAAACCGTGGGATTCCCGCTCCGCTGTCCTTTGGCCGAGAGAACTCCATCGCGTTGACCTGTCTCAACAACTTGAGCGCTAGATGTAACACCTGCATTGTGACTTTGTGAGGCTTTGGGTTAGGTTCACCAGGCACCCCATCGGTAGAGGTGTTACCCACGGCATGCAGGAGGGGGTCTCTCGTGACGTCTCTCGTGACTGGGGGGGGGTTCTTCAGAGGGGGGGACATGCGGTTCAGGGTTTAGGGCGTCATCTTGCAATGTTGTTGCCGTTGCTGCTGGACTCAGAGAATGCCCTGCAACCTTCCAACGTAATGAAGATCTTAAGTCCGGCGGTGGCACATCCGAATTAGAGAGAAACATCACGTCCGCCTTCTCTGCGATGCAGTTTTGGGGCCGCTTGCTGACAGCTTTTGCTCTGGAGTGCCGCTTGATTTCGACAGCCTCGACACGTTTGGCCACAACGTCCGCCATTGAGATTACCTTTGTCCTTTAATTGGAAAGAACTTCGGCCGCATTCAATGCCTTCATACCGCCAGACCCTGGATTGTCTAGGGCGGATTGTGTGATGGACGGGCTGCCCTCGTCTCCGTGCTTTGGCATACCCAGATAGCTTTGGAACATTGACCGCAAGTCGTCAAGTGCTGCAGACTGCGCTGTTGAAGTGGCCAACACTTGGTTGAACTTCACGTCGACGTCTTTCTTGAGGAACTCTATGGCGTCTTGTAAGGAGAAATCATTAGCATTCAATATCTGTGAGAACAACCGCATGGCCTACAGAAGGTAAGTAATTCCTATGTCGATATGAAGTCATTTTGAAGTCAAGGCTGGAATACTACGTGATTGGTATGCAACAGCAAAACTTGTTGACGACTACAGCACTACTTGCGGGCACATTGCTAGGCTAGAGTCCTCTCAGCCGTGCACAAATGAAGAAAGGAAATCATACGTTGCCCCGCGCAAACATGTAATTCACAATGCAACACATATGGAGCCTCAAATTAGGGTCCCGAATACGTGTGGACGTGGACACTGCTATGGGAGAACAATCTGGCTCAAGACATGTACTACATGACCGACTATGAGAGGGACAAGACACAGACAAGCAATCAGAGGCCTATATGAATAAAACCTTCCGGGTGTCCAATCTCGATTTCACGGACTCCCCTGCATGTCGTCAGCGAAGTTCGAACCCTTGGGCAGCGCTAAACAACCAAAAGGGAAATACACAATGAGGCAGCATCGTACAGCAAGGTAGTATGAAGGATGACCCACAAAAATCTGTGAGAGAGACTCCGCATTCCGAACCTTGCAATTCAAGACTACACGAAGAAGCAAGAGCAGGAAAAAGAATAAGACAGTCCTTACCGGAGATTCCTTGGCAGCTTTTCCAAGTCGGCCGACTTGGTAGTAGTTCTTCAGTCTTTACACTCTATTGGGCAACTTGCATCTTCTCCGCCTTCAGCTGTTGTGCATTGGTTTTCCAGTATGCGATGAGTCTGTCCCACTGGTCTAAGTAATCTACATTCAGTGGACACTCTGTCGCTCGTTTCAGCCCCTTTACCTTCAAGCAAGACCTCTCAGACTTCAGGAATCTTGTAATTGTCGTTCTGAAACCAAGCATGCTCAGTGGCTGTCCCACGTAGTTGATCTCATTGTCCAAAGCCTCACGTAGCTTTTTCACGGCTTGGGGTTTCTACTTCGACCAGTCAATGACACTGATGTCCAGAAACAAGGGTACAAAGTTCCGGACAGCCTTGTCCCAGGCAGCCGTTCTTCCCTGCACATGCGACGTCCACCTCTCCCACCTCATTTACCTCCACTTGGTTGGGCTTGCCTCCCTTTGTTGAATGCTCACGGCCTCCCACTTCATATGCCTTACATCTCTTCCGCCTTGACGTTTGCTCTTCGCTATCTTGTGAAGGAAGAGGGTATGCCGGGGGCGGGCAACCCCACGCAGGCGGGTTGGAGTTGTTTTGTGAAGGCATCCACTTGGCTGGAGCCCAGTGACAAATTCCACCAAAATTTCCTCCCCTCGATGGCATCCCTTGTGTCGATGTGTGCCCTGCTTCGACCTTCACTGGTGATCGCTCAACACTCGGCACTTTCCTCCGTTTTTCCCGCTGTTGTAGAAGCAATTTGTCATCTTGGAGGTCATCGTCACTGGAGTCCACCTGATGGCTCTTCTCCTCTGTGCAGACAACATGGCCCGTTCGGTAAGGGTTCTGGGTTCAAGAATGTCGGGTTTAGGGTTCACGGTCTGCAGTTTAGGGTGAATTATAAGAAGACAATGCACGTACAACATCATACAATTGCATAAACACCATAACAATCCATGCGCATCGGGGCAAAACATAAGGCACAACTCGGCATCGCTTTCCTAACCCCGAAGCTCGAACACCGTGACAAGGGTGCGGTTTAGGGTAACTAAGTACCTGCGCCAGCCGGCTTCTTGGCAAAATCCTCCTCAATATGTGAACAAGCTTTGGCGAGGCGGAGCATACCTATTGCAATTGCCTCGTCATTGGACTCCGTGGCCTCTGAAGAGGAGTTGTGGCCGCTAGACATTTCAGGCAGTAGCTCAAGTCGACTTCTTTTCAATCTCCGCTTACGTCCGTGCTTGACGGCGCGTGGTCGAAGGCCTCGCTGGATAAGAACTTCCGGATCCTCCTCTTTCTCCTTCTTGAGAATCGCCGTGCACTTCTTCTCTTTCTTCCTTTTGTCCTCGTCCCTGCGCCGAATCAAACGCACGCAAAGACTTCCGATCAGGGAAAAACAAACCGGCATGAGGCGATGGCCACAGTACGTGCAATGCAAACTACAATGATTTGCTCAGAGCCAGAGCGTCATAGAAGAAAAAAAAATGGGTTTTACGGAACTGCATGCGTTACGGTTCAGGCAAACAAATGAGGAAATGGTACTCAATACCTGGGCAACGGAATGACTTCCACGTGGACACGTAGGTTTCAGGAGTCCATGGTTTCACAACAACTGCTATTGACAACTACGACGTGTCTACTACGCAACTGTAAAACGACTTCGTGGTAGTCTCCTACAAGTGAAGTGAGAATCTGTCATGACTTCGGGGAAACTTCTGAAAGAATATGGGGGACGTCCGTCCAAAGATAGCGCCCAAATTAATTATATGTCCACAGGAAACCCTAGAATCCACCATATCTATGCTCTCTGACAATTATGAGTGCAACATGAACGTAGTACCCGAGGCACACTTCTCGAAATTCATGCCGTTAGTGAAAAAGAAGACATAGGTACTCATGGACAACTCCGTTTATGACGAAGAGCCTTCGCTGCAACGTGGAGACTACAAACGTCTTCGCTGCAAATTCTGAAGACGCTCAAACTGAAAACACGAAAGAGAAGGAGACGGTGGAACTCACAGCTGAGCCCTGACGCGCATCACTGGTTCAAGCGCTTTGGCAACCTCCGCCACGTTCTTGTCACGCAGCAACTCGTACGCGCTCTTCGGATGAGGCGGGCCAGCGGGCTCAGAGTCCTCCTCCATCAAAGTCGACCCTGATGTGAGCTTGGCGCTGCGCAAGACGGTGGTGCAAGTCGTTGAAAGTCTCCTTACGTCCAGCAGCAACGGTAGCTCTGAAATCAAAATCAGCGGCCCCCACTGCGGTCCACATGGTGAGCGCCTTCTCCAAGTTCATGAAATTGTAGTCTTTCCTTAGCGTGAGCGCCTCCACATGCACCTTCTCCCACTTCACGAAGAACTTATAGGCGCAGCAGGTCCTAAACATGATGAGCCCCTGTCGGTTTGGCGGCTCATAATTAATTGGATTTCAAGTAATAATGGCGGTGGCCACGCAGGATTTAAGGAGGGGCGTTGTGGCGATTGTGCACTGATCGTGGTTTGAGGACCCGTATCATGAACCACGATCAGTGCAATCAAAATCATGATTAGGTCTCAATACATTGTTTCAGAAATTCTGGTCCAGTTCCGTGTTGACAGCTTTCACAGACTCCCAACGTTCCCTTCATCCGTGAGTTTCGGATGCTTTCCGTGACTTTGCTGTTTAAAACACTTGCATAGACTTGTAACCAGGGCCTTGAAATTCACGTGTCTTTCTTCATAATGTTGTCCTCACTGACATTACTGATTTCACCGTAAGATAACGCAGGCAAAGAAGAGTGCATGGCTTCACGTTGTGCTGAAAAGTTCAAGACAATTCATTCGAAATTCATGAGGATGTTTGGTCCTGCATGAAGATGTACTTCTCCTCTGTACTGAAGAAGCCGCGACGCAGTTTTGGTGATTTTGACATTCAATCTCAGAATTGCAAAAGGGGATGAGAGACCTACAAACAAGGACATCGTCCTGCATTGATCAAGCAGTGAGTACCACGTAAGAAAGGTAAAATAACTCACACCATTGCATGGGAATAGTAGGGTGTTTCCAAAGCATGGGACATCTCACTAAGACCAGCGTAGAATACCTACATCCTGACAGGGAGAATTCTCAAGGGATTTACGGACGGCTCCCCCAAAGATCTCACTGTAGCCAGTCATAGAATAGTAGAATGCAAGTCATTTTTGAGTGACATAGATGTGGAGTTGTGGACACTACAGAGAAATGACTGGTCTTCCTGTTTCTGACCGCGTGCAGGCTCAATTCGTTACGGGAGCCGCGTGAGACGGGCAGACCTCACTACATCAAACTGGCGGTTCATTCGCGGTAAGTTATGCCGCCCAAGCAACGAGTTCTGAAAGCCGCCCCGTTGTTTCCTAGAAGGAGACCGAGGATGGTCACGTCGGATTCCGATGAGGACATATACTTACGAAATAGGTCTAGGCCCAGTAGTACAAATCCGGGGGATGCCGGCTCCACATCCGTGAATGACCTGCACAGATCCATGAAGCCAACGGTCTCTCCCGGTTCCCTCGTTACTGCGCCTGCACCGCTTGAATCCCAAACCTCCTGTCAATCCTCCTCTGCATCATCAGAGCAAAATTGGATATTGGAAAGTGCTAACGAGTCCATCAAGTGCAAGGGGACACTGTCTTTCCCATGTTAGATACAAGAAACAGTGGACATTGCACAAGTAAGCATCGTAGCATACGGTACATAATCAGTTGCAAAGCGTGTAGAAGGGGATGCAGGAGGTGTGTGTTGGCATTCACCGCTTGCAACTTTATTTCCCAAAAGTCGGAAGAGACGTAAATTCTCAGTGGCGCAGCTACTAGGCGATGTACTAGGTCGTACGGATTCTTAAGGTCCTAACCACGGTAGTGCCTCCAAGGTAGTGGATTTACTTGAGGTTGGTGGAGTGAATTCAGGGTTTAGGGCAGCGGCTTCCGGTTCCAATTCCCCGCCGACGTAGTAATTCTCGTTCGATGAGGACCTACAAATAATTGTAATGGTGTTCTTCAAAGGCAATGCCTAAAGGCTTCATTGAATCCAAGATATTTCCGACATATGAATTAGTGGCCATGTTTGCCTTTGTCCTTCAATTCTCTATCAATTGTGTAATGCAAAATGGTATGTGTTGCTGACATATGAGAAGTACGAAATGCTTTCATACCTAAATTTGTACTTCTGAAGTATGGATTATGCGCCAAAAATAGTGGCCTGCACCCATTGAGATTCTTGACGGTGCGAATGAATGTGAGGGGCAGTCTTAACTACACTTCACCGCTTTTCTATTTAGTGATAAGTCTATGGAGTCATGTTTCAGTCATTCTGAAGTTCCCTGGAACTCATGTAAGTCATGTCAAAGTACTATGCGTCGCATCTCAGTTATTTGTAAGTCACGGAACTGTAAGCAGCACAGGCGACTTCTTGCAGAAGACACAGACATTACCATGTGCACCACTTTTACTGAATTGGGACCCTCTGACTCCGTATTCTATGTGAAATACAGGAGACACCCTCGCACTTTTAGACGCACTTTACGGATGATCCCACGTGGACTACCCCTGTCTGATGAGCGCAGAGAGCAACTTCGGGACGATCGTCTGTGGACGAGGGAGTTGCAGAGGTCATTGCAATACAATGTCAAAAAGATTCATTGCCCATGCACTAAATGCCTAGGACGCAAAAGGTTGATACTTCGGAACGTCCGCGAACACCTCCTCCGAAATGGTAGACACCCGAATTGTAGGATTTGGCGAGGTTTTGGTCCTCGAGATTCTTCTGACGAAGAATGGGAGCAGCAGTTCTGGGGCCCCCGTGAAGAATCCACTGTGGAAGTTGATGCCGATGTGGATATTGAAGGAATGATTCAGCAAGCAGAGGTCGAAGAGGAAGACGTGAACAATTCACAAGAGAGACTGCAGCGTGAGGTGAGCAATGCTTTTGCGACTGCAGACTCGGTGCAGGAAGACTGTATGACACTTCACGAAGAAGGCGCTGCAGACGCTGAAGAGTGTAGGAACGAATCAGAGCAAGATGACATGGCAGTGGACAACGCCGTGCCTGACTCAAACTTTGACGCTGCAGCACTAGAAGAGTCCATGGAGACGCTGTATGAGGGCTCACGTTTAAGCAAGCTTTCAGCGACAGTGCTCCTCATGAATCTATGCACGGTGCACGGGGTCAACAATCATTGCGCTAATGAGCTTTTCAGCCTTTTGCACCAACATTTATTGCCTGAGGGCAATACATTGCCCAAAACATATTATGTGGCAAAGTCTCTCACTGCAAAATTGGGTTTGTCGTACAACATCATACACGCGTGTGAGAGAGGTTGCGTGCTCTTCCGCGGCAAACATGCAAATGCACGGTGCTGCCCGAAGTGTAGGGGGCGTAGGTATAGAGATCACTAGAAGAAAACAGTGTTTTTTCTGATGTTCAGCCCTTGACGTCCCGTGTCCCGAAAGACATCACATGTTCGATGCAAACATTCGAATGCTACGGGGCTGGACACAGCGAAAATGTGGATTTTTGCAGAATGTCAGCGACAGCATAGCTGAAATTGTGATCAGACCTATGAATGCTATCGAAAACAGGGATGTCTTTGAAGACATCACTTATGACAAGTAGATGTTCAAAAAAATATCCGGCTTGGACGTCTTTGCTACGTCATCATCTTCGGTCAATTTCATTTGAAGGTAACTAACAGAGATTTTCAACGAGCAGGGGTTGGCCCTGAAATTGCCAACGTGGCATCTGACGTAGCACAATGATGTGGAAATTATCTGAGGTGGACGTCGGGAGCTGACGTGGCATGCCACGTCAGCATTTTGGGTCCTCTGAAGTCAGATTTTCTGATGTCCTCCGGGACATTATCCTGGACGTCCAAACATTTTACGGGACATTATTTTCCAACACACCGATGTCTGCATTCACGCGGCTACAATTTAATAGTGCATGTTGTCCGTGACGTTCTCTCCAACATCAAAGTGAACAACCTAACGTCTAAAAAAGGAGGGGAGCATGTCTGCAACGATGTCCACCTGGATAGGACATGACCTCTATTTTGGGGAATGGACCGTGCTACAACAAGAGCGAGGGCTTCCACGTAAGGCCTACACGTACTAACAAGGGTCAAGAACTATTGTATCTACGCATTTGCAACCAGGGTTTCATAGGCCCTAATCCCAATTACATATAGCACAGTGCATGCATATGTTCAACAAAATATGAAACACAGTTGCGTACTAAATGTATGTAGGGAATTGCCATGACGTTGTGATTTGTTGGGTACATGAAGATGCAATGAATTGCACGTTTCTATGAATTGGGTGTTCATTTCTTGAGCACACCCGAAGCATTCTATAGAAACATGCCAAAAAATCGTTGGCTGTACACAACAATGTCCACACACATGACGTCAACGACTCCCGGCTAGTGTCCACAATCACTATTTCTATCACCAAATGGACGTCAAGAAATTACAGATTCCTCGTAGTTGACATTGACGTGGACATCATAGTGCATGCATTAGACGCCTCCAGTGACGTCTACAGATATGTAAAGTGTCCTCAACTTCATTTTGAGAATTTTTTGGATGTCAAGTTGGACATCAAACTCAGCATCCCGATGCTGAAACTCAGCATCCATAAAACATGAGTTTCTTCTAGGATCTACATTTAGATGATGAAAAAATATCCAATACTGTGAATATTTGGTAAAATAAGACTTTAATGTATTAATACAGTTTTTAAAATCTTTGATTATTCAAAGGTTGATTTCTTCATAAATCTTGTATTCATTAGAATGAAGGTCTGTAATAATTAGGCTGAATTATCAAAATATGCATTTTGTCTCAATTCAACAAATATGGCCATGTAATTGCATGAAATACCATGCTGAAATGCGTCTCAACGTGTATTGACTAAACAAATAACCAAATATAAAAATCATGTAATAAAGTATGAAGTCCGCTTTCATTTAAATATGGTTTTGAAAAAAAAAAAAATTCCGTATAAAATTTAGAAAGGACTAGGAAGAGGTTACCAAAAAAATAGAGTAACTTATTTTAATTTTTTTTAAATACAAAAAGTAGGGAAAAAAAAAAATTTATCAAAAAAAAAGATTATTTATTTTTGAAATAAAATAAATAAGAAAAAAATTGAAAATTTAAAAAAATAAATAAACTTTTATTTCGTTTTTTATAAGATAAAAGAAGAAAAACATAAACATGGATGATTTCAATTGGGCATTGAGAAAATCCAAGAGCACATGAATTGGAAATAGGGCCCTAGAATCCGACCGAAGGACTTTATATTAACTGGGCCGGATGGAAAAACTAAGGATGGATTGAGGGCCGGATTGATGGCAAATCCAACCGGCCTTCCATCTGGCCTCAGGCCTAATGCAAAGCCTTATACTCCTTCAACACTTGTACAAGCCTAAAAAACTTGGGAAGAAGATGAACTCAAAAGAGAACGAACATGAATGAATATAARAAATGGCTTCTACTTATTTCAAACTCCAAAGAAAAAAAAAATGAAACAAGGCTAGAAAAAATATCTCATTTTTTAAGACAAAATTCTCACTACAAAATGTGATTTTGAGAGAGATGTGGCATTGAATATGACCCTTAAACTAAGGTGACTGAAATGTACAAACAACTTAAAAGAAATGTTTTATGAAGGCCAACTTTTACTGTCCTGATTCAAATTTAGGAATGATGTTACACTTTGACTTTTAGATTCAGGAATAAAAAAGGAATGGATTTTTGTGTCAAAAAGTATTTTTTAATCACTTTTCTAGTTCATTATGTTTTAATAACCAATTTTGAAAATTTATAACTTAATATGGAATATTTTATTATTTTTTATTATTTTTTATATAAGCATAAATAACACAATGATGGACTACATCTAAAAGGAATTCGATTTTCTTGGGTTTCAAATTTGAAACATGAAAAATGAGTTGTCAAGTAGTGAATAGAAAAAAAATCATGGTAAAAATCTTTTGTTTACATATATATTTTTTATTAACATGATATCAGCTATTGAATCCTAATAAATTTGGAAATAAAAAATTAAATATTCAGTAAGTTTTGAATATTAAAAATAGTATGGTTATATGTGTTCTAACAAAAACTAATGATCTTAAAATATTACTCTCATTTTCATTTGTAAAATTTGATTCCTAAAAATTATTTCATTCCTGTTCCTTGGTTCTTGACTGGGGTATCCCAAGCTTGCTTGTACCTATTTAATATTAAATGAGAATGCAGTCATTTTCTGTCAATCCGGACATTTTTTGGTCACTTTTTTGTCAATTCGGACATCCTGTCTGTCAATTCGGACAATTTTCTGTCAATTTGGAAACTGTCTGCCACTTCGGACATGTCAATTTGGACATTGTTTTCTTACTGTGAAATAATACACTTGAATACATTCATTTCCTTTACAATCCATTTTCATGTACGACATACATAACAAGGACGGATTAAATTTTGAGAGGATGTCAAATAATGTCAAAGAGAACGTCCAAAAAATAGTTCATTCCAATCGCTCTTTGAAATTTGTCCATAACTTATGATTCAAGGCTTGAAATCTCAAACGGATTTTTGGAGATGAAACTTAGATCTATTTACCAACTTCTCTTAGTTGTAATTTAAAAAAAAAAAAATTACTCTACTATGCTTAAATGCGGTCTGAAATTCTACAATTTCTAAGTTTTACATGACTTCATCCACGTTCATCCATTTTTGGAATGAAAAAATTTCTATATATGTCTCCTCATGCTCAATTGTTAGGGTTAAGGGTGGAGAGAGAGAGTGTGTGTGGAGCGTGGAGGGCCACGGGAGAGGCGTGGGCCGGCTGGGGCGTGGCTGAGGCGTAGAGGGGCGCGGTGAAGGCGTGGTGAGGGCTGCAGAGGGGCTATGGAGGGGTAGCGAGGGTGGGGGAGGGGCTACGGAGGGTCGGGGAGGGTGCGGAGGGGAGGGCAGGGAGGGGAGGGGAGCGGAGGGGATGCAGAGGGGAGGGAGGGGGAGGAGCAAACTGCGGGGAGGGTTGCAGGTTGCTGGGAGGGGAAGGGGAGGGGCTGCAGAGGGGAGGGCGGAGGAGGGGGAGGGAGGGGGAGGAGCAAACTGCAGGGAGGGTTGCAGGTTGCTGGGAGGGGAAGGGTTGCAGGTGCGGGGAGAGAGAGGCGGGGAGAGAGAGGAAGGAGGGGAAGGGTTGCTGGGAGAGGGAAAGGGTTGCGGGGAGATAGAGGGGAGAGAGGAAGGGTTGCAAGAGAGCTTGGAAGGGTTGCAGGTAAGTTTGGAAGGACAGGAAGGGTTACGGAGAGAGAAGAGGGTTGCGAAGAAGTCCACAAAGGCAAGAAGAGAAGCGAACCACCACGCAAGAAACAGAATCCATTGCGAGTGATTTTTTCTCCCTCACCCCATGCATTGTGATGTCCAAAAGTGTACATATGGCTGCACAATTTTTTGCTGCAGACGTCACTCACTACTATTGGTGTTTTGCAGGCTTAGCACAACATGTTTGGACGTCCCCTTGGACAAGAAGACGTCAACTTGGACGTTGTAGACAGGTCCCTGTGACGATCTTGGCGTCCATGACGACATCATAGTGCACGAAGTGGAGGTTGTAGTTGTGTTAGTTTTATTTTTTGATGTCCGGCTTTGACTGCATCATCCGCCTCATGCTTGGGCCGGTGTTTGACCTTGTGTTTGAACAATAATCATTATATGAATTCATTTCAAACCTCATTTTTATGTCTTTGTTGGCGTTGCCATCGCTGTTTTGGAAAACGTTAGTTCATTGGAGAAGCCATGTTGGCGGAAACATCACTGTGTACACACCATTTCATCACTAAAATTGGAAGGACGTCTTGTAAGACATGCTGACGTTGTGAACGGCACACCGTTCTCCAACAAAAATTGTTGTGTAAATGTCCTCCATAACATCTCCGCTGACTACATCCATAGTTTCACTATCTCTACATCGCATCTGCTGACAGCACAATAGACATGTGACAAGATGGTGTATGCATAGTTCACGGCGTCTTGCATAGCACTGAGCGCCCGGATTTGGATATTCCCATGGACAACCACGTGTTTTATTTAATGCCTATGATGACATTCGGACGTCTTAGTGGATGTCCAAGAAAACATCCCTTCAACAACCAGAGTTGCCAAATTTCCCCCCTAAAAAAATGCCACGTCAGCATCCCGGCATGCCACGTCACCTAATATTTTAGATGACACGTCGGATGACACGTCATGGACGGGCAATGGATGAAAAAAGTACCACGCTGGCTTTCTCGCGCTGAGGTGGACGCCAAATGTCGAACTCCTAGATCCCCGTTGACCAATGTTTTTTCTGATGTCCGGCCGGAAATCGTGAAAATCTGCTTGGACATGGTGTGCAAATTGCACGTCCAAGCTAACGCGATTTTTCAGACGCTGAGATGAACGTCAAACCCTGCATCCGGATGTCAAAACGCAGGATCCAGAAAAACACTGTTTTCTTCTAGTGGATGAAGACCGGCAATGCTGGCCGGTGAAGGTTCTTCGGCATTTTCCTATTATTCCACGACTTCAGCGACTTTACAGAAGTCCAGCGATCTCCAAGTTGATGGTGTGGCACTCCGAGAATCAAAGCAACCGGGAGGGAGGGGATGGACTAGTGAGGCACCCGTGCGACTCAAAGGTATGGAAGCATTTCCACGAGAACGTGGACCCAACTTTCTCAACTGATTCCCGGAATGTGCACTTTGCCTTAGCAGCAGACGGAGTCAACCCATTCAAGCAGAACCGGTCCTTGTGGTCCACATGGCCCGTTCTACTCTTAAATTACAATTTGCCCCCATGGCTTTGCACAAAAAAATTCTTTGTGCTCTTGGCCCTCCTCATTCCCGGGAAGGAATCCGTCATGTCGGAGACGTTTGATGTTTACTTGGAGCCACTTGTGGAAGAGTTGCTGGAGTTGTGGGCTGGAGTTCCCGCATATGACATTACGAAAGACGTGGGTTCTAGGACATTCCAATTGCGTGCCATGCTACTATGGACAATCCACGACTTCCCGGGCTATGGCACAATAGGCGGATTCTCTCATCAAGGTTATGTTGCTTGTCCATGGTGTGGTGGGGACTTAGGTGCTGAGCATTCAGTAGATCTTGGCAAGTGTATTTACGGGGGGACACGGCGGTGGTTGCCTTCTGAGCATCCGTATAGATCAGAAGAAATGAAAGACCATTTCAATGGCGTCGTTGAAGACCGTCCACCACCAAATGCCGTTACGGTGGAGGAACAAATGCAGTATGCACTGGAGTCTGAAGCGTGGAGAGCAGCAGGAAACAGGGACGGTGCATCTGGCGACCCGTGTAAGAGACATGGCGTAAAGAGACTCAGCAGTCTATATAAATTACCATATTGGAAGGTGAGAAACACTAATCTTCTCACATTCAGATGCAAATGACAGTCACGCGACAGGGAAGGGTTCATTCCAGTGAACGTATTGTCACTTAGAAGTATTGAAGAAGTCGCAGTCGTCATTCTCTACTGGTATGTAACAGACGGTGCATAGGAGTTAGAAGATTGTGTTATTTTTTATTGAAGTGGAACTTCGTGGCCTTCGATGGTGTTATAAGCCGTTGTATATAGATTTCACGGTACTCTGTAAATCCCGCGAGGTTTTCTTTTTGTTATTTCAGAACACTTCTCTCTTCATGCTTTATCTTGTGACTGTGACCACCCTAAAGCCTAACAGCCTAACACAGTGGAAGCCTAATTTTGTGGCAGTATCTTCTCATTCGATACCTTTTGGACGTCGTGCACTGCGAAATGAACTTGGCAAAGAACTTTCTGAAGTCCATTATAGGGAAGAAAGACACAGTGAAGGTTAGGAGGGACTTGCAACGCCGGAATATGAGGAAGCATCTGTGGCTTACTCCTAATCTGCGGAAGGAAGGGAAGATGGTGAAGCCTAGAGCATCGTACGTGTTGTTGGAGGACGAGTTTGAAAAGTTTGCTCGGTGCGTGGAGTCGTTGAAGACACCTACTGGATTTTCTTTGGACTTGGGGAAGTGCATTTGGAAGAAGAACTTCGGTGGGCTGAAGTTCCACGATTACCATGTTCTGATGCAGCAAGTAATGCCTCTGGCTCTCCACGGTTTGATGCAACCAGGGCCACGCATGGCAATCATGAGAATGTGTAAGGTGTTCAAGCGCTTGTGCACAAAGGTTTACAATCCTGCGAACTTTCCGTCACTAGAAGCGGATGTGGCCGAAAGCATGGCTTTACTTGAGATTGAATTCCCACCATCCTTCTTTGACGTCATGACACATCTTCCATACCATCTTGCAAAGGAATTGGACCTCTGTGGCCCTGTTAGCGCACGTTGGATGTATCCAGTGGAACGGTACATGAAGTTTTTGAAGAACCACGTTCGAAATACGGCCCGGCCCGAAGCGTGCATGGCAGAGGGATACCTAAAAGATGGATGCCTCGGCTTTGTTACAGAGTACTTGCACAGATTTGAGGCTACAAAGACGCAAAGACGTGTATACGATGATGACAAAGAGTACGGTGATGCCGAGGAGGTCCTGCAAGGTGCAGGGAGAGCATATATCATGACTCTAGAACTACGGGACATAGTGCACCAATATGTGCTAACAAATGTCGCCATAATGCAAGATCTTTATGAGTAAGTCAATATATGTAAACCTGTTCCTATGATTTCACTACACAGAGCACCTTGAATTAGCGCATCAATTTTGCTGAGTTTTTCTGTAGAACATGGGTTTCGAAGGTCTCATCGTAGTACCAAGTAAGTCATCATGTAGTCATTTCACTGTCGTTGAGTCAGTTCGATTCTGGAGTTCAACTTCTAGTTAACTCCGACAAGTCCCATGGAAGTCATGTGCGTGTCTTTGAGAGCAGAAGAGTCAACGAAGTTTCCGACAAGAAATTCTGTTTTCGTAACCTCTTGCAGTGATGCTTTTGAAGGTATGCCACGTAGCCTGATAGAGCCTTCTTGTATGCGCACGGGAAGTGGAGGGAAGAGGAACGCGCGAATCCATCCACTCTAGCACTAGCGGGATGGATACGCAACATTGTACGGGATTTGGACCAGGATTTGCGTGTCCCAGAGGACCTAGATAGGTTGTTGCTTAGCGTGAAGCCTTCTCAGAGAGCAATGCGTTATGCACGAATCACAGCCTTTGGCAACCACTTTCGTGTGGATGATGAGACTATTGCCCGGTTGGTAAGCTACAATAGCGGGGTCGCTTCCATGTTTGAATTGCCTTCTGACACTGTGGATGACGTCACCGTGAACTATGTTGGAGTTGTGAAGGACATACTCCAATTAGATTATGGAGCAGTAAACACACCTATCATTCTACTGCGGTGTGAGTGGGTGAAGCCCATCGATAGTAGAGGAAACCGTACGTATACAAGGGACGATGTCGGCTTCCTTGTGGTGAACTTCAGGCATAAACTGCCTCTCTTGGCTGAGCCTTTCATTTTCTCTAGCCAGGCCACTCAAGTTTTCTTCTCCAATGTTGTAGAGAAGCTTGAATGGAAGGTTGTTTTATGCAAAGAAGCTAGAGCAAACCGATAAGTCATGGAAACCACGGACGCCTTCATTAGCACAACAGTGGAGACTGCAGAACTCACAGCTCCTCGGAGGTGGCCTCTACCTGTGCAGACAGTGAATTTGGTTGGGGCCATCGACTTGTCAGCTGAAGAGAACGTATTGGCCCAGGAGCCATGGTAGTGCAGTCAACATGTCAGTGGTGTGACACTGCCATGTAAGTAGGTAGGCTGTCTGTTTGCAGGAAGTTATCCAAATAATGTGATTGAAGTTGTGCTTGTGGAACTGTAGTCACACAGTGTTCCATAGTGCATAGTTCAGGAATGTAGCACAAATGACTAGTGCAGGACTTGTGAAGTTCCGTTCCAGTCGACTGAAGTCATTCTATTGTATGAACACAGAGACGACGCAGTCAAAGACGTGTGATGGACGAGTAACTTTGTAAGTAATTACGATTGGCTCTTTGTACCTCAGAGTTCAGAACATTCAACAAGATTTAAGCCACCTATTTCAGAGCGGCCCTACTTGCTTTTCTTCTCAGCGCAACTTCGGAAGTAAAAGAAGAGTACGAAGAACACGTCATCCATCTTTAAGGAGACATTCAGAAGAAGCCCTCACAGGTTATCTTTGACTCATTTTCTAGTGACATTGAAGTTACACGCAGTCTGTATCTGTACGCGGTAGTCATTTTCCAGTTACCCCATGCACTCGGTTCTGTGGCGTCGTGTCCACGTCACTCTGTACAAATCACTGTGAACCTTGACTGCGGATGAAAAAGGTTTGTCGTAGGAGTTTTGTTCTCCAGACGCGTGACGCTACTCGAGAATGACTGCTCAAGTCATTTCACAGGCCCATTGGTGCAATTTGGGAGCTGGAGACATTTTTTAGTCATTTCGGACACCCAGTCATTCTTCTGCAGTCACGTTTGTACCCCATTTCTTGTAGTGGAAGTATTAACCTCGTAAGGCAAACGGATTCAAAGTACACGGTGACCATAAACAATGCATGTCATATTTCTTATGTCATACTTGTTTGGAAATAGGTATTGTTTTATATTCTTTCTACAATAAACTAGTGTAATTGTTGGTTGCATATTTTACAGTAGTAAGCATTAGATTCTAAATAAGTACAGAAAAGCAAGTCACTAAAGATAATTCCAAAGTATTCACAATTGATATTCTTAATGATAATAGTGCAATCAACAAAATTGACTTGCATCATTATAATGATCGCTGAATGGATCGATAACAAAGATAGCATACCCAAGGTACCAAAGATTGACCACCTACTACGGTTGTCAAATGACATTCAATGGATGCCTTCAAGGACTAGCTAAAACATAGTATCCATGTCTTCATTTTGAGATGAAGATATCCCATACCCAACTACCTTGAGAACCAATTGTAATGACTAAACTAAAAACAAATAAACAATTCAAAAAACAACCCGATACTTGCACAGTGAAGCCAACTGAAGAATGCATCTGAAGATCTCCAAATGTCAATAACAACAAGGTCAATTAGGGATACACTACGTTTGCCCTATTCAAATTTGTTTAAGCAGCCTTTCTACTTTTCCTAAGTATGGTTCTTGATTTTTGATGTACAATCTTCGACCAATTTGCATATCAACTGCTCAATTTGCGTCAACCCAAGTTGAGAGTGTATTTTCAACAACCCATTTACCATACCAACAATTCCGGTATCTCAACTCTAGTCTTTAGACTTCATTATTATTGTTGCGGACGGCAACTCTAAGATAGAACAGAAGACTGGATTGAGGGGATACCTCAAAAGGAGACCAAAATAGACCAGAAAAGAGGGGATTCCTCATACAAGACTCAAAATAATATTCGAAGTGAGAAAACTGGAAAATAGTATTGATAACTGGAAGACTAGGTACAACTGGTGTCGAAGAGAGTGAGGAGCAACGGCCCTCGACTCTCTATTTATACTAGGCTAGAGGAAACTTCCGGAGTAAGGTCCTAGAGACCTTGGGAAACACCCATGGGATCTTCCGGAAGCTTATGGAAGCTTCCGGAATCTAAGAAAGTCAAGCGGAACCTTCCGAAAGCTTATGGGAGCTTTCACAAACAACCAGATCCGTATGGAACTTTTCGGAAGCTTGTGGAAGCTTGTGGAAGTACACGGAAGCTTGTGGAAGCATTCGAAAACTAGTGGAAGGTTGTAGACACTAGTAGAAGGTTCTAGAACCTTCTACTAGTGTCTACAAGTTACTCAAAACTATTAACAACTAAACTATATTTAACCACCGCTCTTCGGGAAAGCTCTTGAAAAGCTTCCCTATTGTAGGGCCGGTATAGGTCTCACGGAGAACCCGTGGGTGTGGATGAAGTCCGGTATGGTACGTCCGTGATATCACCCCCCTTCAAGGAACGAGTTCCACGAGTTCCCATATGGGCGAATAATAAAACTAGAAAAAAGAATGTTCATGTGGGATTCACGTGGACTAGACAAAAGGAAAGAATGTACAAGGTACGGAATACCGTTAAACCAAGCCTTAGTGCTGGCGGCAAAAAAGTCTTCGGGAGATGGACACGTGGAGGAAAGCAAGAGTGCTGCGGACTGGTATAAGACCATCCGGTTGGTAACACGGGACATCGACGAGGTGGCGATCGCGACCGTAACAATATTTTTGGCCGACGTGAGTTTGAAGGTCTTTCCCCGCAAAATTGAGCTAGACAAGTGCGTCGTCACCTCATCGATACCATCACCGTTTTAGTTCAAAGTCTCTACATTTGCACCTGCACCAAGAGAAACTCACAAAACTTAGTGCTGGTGGCGGTCCAGACGCATTGAATTCAAACGTTTCTTGGTTTCAAGGATACTGCTAAGGGCAAATGCATACTACGGTGGACCAAAAGCGGCGAGCTATACACTCCACAAAGTCCACTCCCCGTTTGGTGAGGTGGCAGATTGGCTCGTTGGCGCCTCTTTTTGGCCGTCAATCTCCGCTCCCCCCGATTGGATGACTTAGGGTTTGGTCACCACCGTCGCCGTATTGTAGCATCCTGCTTGAGTGAGAAGCTTTTTTTGATAGGTTCAGCTTGCGCGTGCTGGGAATGATTGTGCATTGCATGTTACGATAGAGGTTGCCTTTTGTACAGAAGCTTTGGGACATGGCGGAATTGGAAGTGGCGGAGCAGTGTAAGGTGAAGCTTGAATTTGCACAGGTGGTCCGCAGTTGAACTGGTTTCAGTACCCCAGTGTACGCTGAGGCTTTGGAGTTGTTTCCCTTGACAAATTTGAGGTCATACAATCGGAGTGACATTGCCTCAAAGTATGGCTTGAGCGTTGAAGGTCCAAACCCTAAATTGCTCACTGTAGGTGACGTTAGTGAGGCAGAGCTGGAGGGATTTTTTGGACCTACTATCAACAAGAATGGGCACCGTTACATGTGCGTGAATGACGAGGAGGTCATCGCACAAATCGAGCGCATGCGGATGGTGGTGCGCCAAAAGAGCGGCGTCTTGTCCAATCGGTTGATCACAAAGGGGATCGCTCAAGGTTTTTACTTAGAGAAGAAGAAGCACAAGAAAGTGAATTGGGCGGCTTATGCCGAATGGACCAATTTTGAGTAGCGTAGGAGGCGCACAAAACTAAGGAAACAAGGGCGTGCTATTGAAGACGCTACTGAAATGGATGATCTCCCGTTGGAAGATGGCGGATCCACTCAATCAAAATTCAGCAATGGCGAGCGTGGTAGCATCTGTGACCAGCCAGGCGTTGAAGTTTTTGGTGGAGCCCCTCCAGCGTCTGAGGTTTTAGAGCAATGGAAGGCGTACTTACTGTATGCTAGCAAGGAGCATGGTAAGCTGACAAATTTGTTGCTCCTACACACAAGAGCTAAGGATGATTATGTCATAGCAGAGTGTCGTGCGAGGTTGCAAATGGAGTTTTGCTTTCAGAAATTAGAAGATGCTAGAGAGAGGCTTGACCATTTGAATGTTGAGTATTCCATTGTTCAAAACAGTGATGGTTTCTCTGTGATCCCAGAGGATGAACTGGTTTTTGTTGAATTGAGGACCCAGATCCAGTCCAAGGAAAGTCTTGTTGGAATTTTCGAGGGTTTAGCGGCAGATGCAGAGGTAGAACACCGCAGAGTCAGTGAAAGCAAATCAAGAGTTTGTGCGAAAGTAGCAAATTTGGAGTCAGATCTGTCAAAGTGTGTTCATAACGAGCAAACTATCAAGCTTCTGTTGGGCCAATTAGAGTTGGGATCACCTTTGTTTCGATCTGTACCACCTACTCCTTACTTGGCTTGGGAAGTCTTTGATACACAAGAATGGTTAGCCTTAGACAAGTGCAGTTTTTGTGGATTAGGGTTTGGACCAATTTGGGCTGTGAAGCTTGCTTCTTGCAAACATGCTTACCATGAACTGTGCTCTAGAGTGCACTTTCAAGTTTCGACTATTTGTTGTGAGGTAGACTACAAAGAAGAAATGCACCCAAAGTGGTGGAGTGCGGTTGGTTTGATGAAACCAAGGACTGATTCAGTGCCTACACTTACAAGGAGTCGACCTCATGTCTTGAAGCCTTGGACGAAAGTAGCAGGTACTACTTTCATGTGAATGTGCATTTCCTTGTCCATATGGTAGAGTTTTGCTTCCGTAGCTTTTGTTTTTGGTCCTTTGCCTGCTTTTTTGTCCACATGTTCAGTTTTAAGTCCATAGGCTACATGTGTTTTGTTTGTTGTCCATAGACTGGATTTGTGGTCCATAGCTTCAATTTTTGGTCCATAGGCTCAATTTTAGGTCCACAGGGTTGGTATTGAGTCCATAGGCTCGTTTTATGGTCCATAACTTTAGTTTATAATCCATAGGCTTCCTTTTTTGTCCACATCTTTGGCTTAGGGGCCATAGGCTACATGTTTAAATTGCCCATATATTCAGTTTTCTRTCCATAGACTGGATTTTTTGTCCATAGGGTTGGTTTTGAGTCCATAAGCTCATTTTGTGGTCCATAACTTCAGTTTATAATCCATAGGTTTCATTTTTTGTGCATAGCTTTGGTTTGGGGTCCAGAGGCTATACTTTTTATCCATACGCATATACTGTAGTCCATATGCTTCATCCTTTGTCCACATGTTGAAATCTATTGTCCACAGGGTGAAAATCTTGGTCCATTAAGTCCATTATACTAATGGGTTTCCAATTTTCATGTGAGCAGTTGGACGACTGCATACAGTTGTGGACATTCAACAAGATGAATTGTTGGAGCTTAATGGTCAACTACCAGAAGCAGGAGCTCATGTCCCAAGGGTGAATGCACGGTTGGGTGGCTCATTTTGTGACACAAATGGCAAAAATTGCAAACACTTCATTTTCAAATTGCTGTACAAGGCACCCCCAATTTTGTTTTCCTATGAAACAACTTAGTATAGGATTAAAAACTTTATGCCTCATAGTTATATGCTTTTTTTGTTTTTTTTTATATAGTATGTGAGTCCTACGGACTTTTGAATAAAAGTAGATGTGACAGATGAGCAGTCAGCACAAGTTGAAAAGGACTTTTTTTACCCCTTTGTGTTAGTCAAAGGACTTTTAAAGACTACATTTGTAATAGAGCTAGAACTAAGCTTTTTGGAAATGAATGACTTGTAATGTAACTCTTTCTTATATGTGTGCTAGGGACTTTTGAAAGACTTTTTAGACACTCAATTTTTGAAAGTCCTTTTCTCATACCCCCATTTTTCTTTTTCAATTTTTTTTTCTGTAAAGTGTTCTACTATTGAAGATCTAGGGGCGATTTTTGGCCAAAGTACTTTTGAATTTTTTTTTGAATTTATGGCTGCGCGTGAGGATGGACAGACTGCTAAGGTCAGACAAACTCTGTAACTAGTTTCGTGGGAACGGTGACCACCGTCGATGCCAGTTGTTCGAATGAACGATCCCGATCATTATGGCTTCGAGAGGAGATCGTGTCCATTGTTGTTGTTCACGACAACCGCTTGCAACTAGTTGAAACCCTAATCTCTCCTTGGTACGCTGTGCTTCCCAACCTCACTTTCTGAGATTGAAGTTTTCTGCGAGGATGCTTCAGGACTCTCTCCTCTCATGGTGAGTTGGAAGAAATATGAAATGAAGGAAATTGTAACTAAGAAGGGACTCCAACGGAAGAAACTTTGTCTTATTTATAAAACTACGTCGTCTACTGAATTTCTAGATTACTTGAAGCCTAAATTACAATTTTTCATTCAACATAATTTTGTAGGTAGGTGGGAAGATGCACAGTTCAAAAAGAGCCTAGAAAATATACCGAAAGATGGCATTGTCTCTGTGATTGATTTTGCAGAGAATTACAGTTTTGAGGTGCAAAATGAAGTATAGTCAATGCACTGGCACAGCTATCAGGTGTCCATTTTAGTTCAAATTTCTTGGACTAGAAACCCTAATCCAAACCCTCTTGATCCTAGTTCAAAGACACTAATGAAGTATAACTTTTACATTTCAGATGACAAAACTCATGATAGCTATTATGTGCAGCATTGCTTGAACTTACATTGGTAGAGTTTGCATGAATCTGGCTTCTATCCAAAGCAGCATTGGATTTGGTCAGATGGCTGCTCTAATCAGTTCAAAAGTAAAGTTCCTTGGTACTAGGTTAGTCAGTATCCTGCCCTTACTAGTGGATGTGTGTGTGTTTGGAGTTTCTTTTGGTCTGGCCATGGTAAAGGTCCTCATGACGGGGCTGGAGCTGTGGTAAAGAGGTACATTCGCAGTGCACAGTTAGACTCATTGGGCCCAGAATTAGCTAATGCTAAGCAAGTGGTGAATTTTCTGAGAGAAAAACTTTCAACTAGGCCTGGAACTTCTTATACAGGTTCTAATAAATCTGATGTTTTGAGATATTTTTGGCATGTGACCAAAGCAGCACTAGAAACGGAGAGGAAGACCCCATACATGTGTATGCGGATTGCAGGTACAAGGGACTTGCACCAAATTCGGTCGGTAGGTGCAATGGAAACTAACCGCTTGTTAACTAAGAGCTTGGCTTGTTTCTGTTTTTTTTGCCTTGATTGCAAGTGGGATGAATGTGAAAACCTTCATTGGACTTGTGCGTGGAAAGTAGAAGCCTTGAATCCAGAGAATGCAGCCCATATCTGTGAAGCAATCGCAAAGACCTATGATGGTGCGCATTGGACTGATTACGGTGCAGATGGAGAGCACTTGGCATCTTGTGTGGAGCTTGGTCAGAATTTTGCTACTAATGCTGCTAAAAACAATGAGGCAGGTTTTGATTTTGAGGTGTTGATGTGCACAAAGGTAGCCTACACTGTCAAGAAAGCTTTTACATGCAATTGGGGCCAACGATTTCAACAAGGTAATCTCTGTATAGGTGGACTATACTATCAGGTATACGGTACTGGTGCTCAAAATTATGTACTACTTCGGAATTCCAGAATTGCCCACTTACATGCTTGGCAGGTTCGGGCAATTAAGTTTCCTATGGAACCCCAAGATCACAGAGTGTGGGGAAACGATGTCGTCTACAGACTTAGTTGTCACGCCAAAACTGGAATCTGGAGCGCATTGGCTTCTTTCAGTTGAGCTTTTGAATTCAAGCATTTCAATTGGAGTACATAAGGATTCTTTGGGTTCATGGTGTGAACTCAGCCACAGGGGGGTGGGGGTGGGATTAGCATCTTGCAGTTAAATTTGTTCAGTCAGGGAGGGTGGTAGTGTAGGGCGGTCACGCTGCATTGGGCAAGTTATTGAGGTTCAACTCCTCCGTGGTTGACATCCTTAACGCCTTTGTGATGCTTTGGTTCAGTGGACAGTTGTGTATGCAGGGACTTATTTTGTATATTCAGAGGACGCTTTGGCACTTCTACGGTTCTTCATTTGTTTGGGTTTAGTGTTTTGGGGTATGCAGATTTAGATTCAGTGTTGTAGGACTTAGCATTGGGTTTAGGGTGCCACGGTCATGTGCACTTGTGCAATTGCACGGTGATTATGGAAGCTCTTTTTGGCAATAACATGAAACCAGTTTCATAATATGAGCATGTTGATTGAATGTGGAGTTCCTTGATTCTGAGCTTGTGCTGTTGATCACTTTGTAATGAGTTTAATGTTGCTGCTGAATTATTGAAAGTGGAGCACTCCATCGTGTTGCATTTGATTAATGGTAACCTCCGTGGCTGTAAGTTCATGCATTTCAAAAATTCAGAGGGAATCCAAGTAGACAGATTTTAAATGCCAGCAGCAACAAAAAAGACAGCTCAGTGTGTTGGTACTGAAATTAAATGGAAATGTTAGTTGCGCTGATTACACATTAAAGAAAAATGGATCCTTGTRTCCAAACTGAATCCAATGTGGTTTGAAATGAATGGGGGGGCCTAGCTGACACAAAGCTTAATGTGCTTCATTGCATGAAGATGTTGGCTTCCAAATGGTTATAGAAAAAGGTTCACGGAAAGAGAGCCAATTTCAAGCAATTGCAAAGTGCACTGGGCAGGTTCACAGACTTTTCCTGAAATTGGGATGTATTCTCACAGTAAACCTGGTACTTGAAGTCCCAATAGAAGAAGTTCACGTCACAAGTTGATGAAATTTTTCATGATTCACGAACTTCTATTGTAATTGTGGGCAGTGAAGGGACTGAAAATARTGCAAGAACAYTCRAAGGCAAYCCAAAACCCTAATCTTGAACTCAACATATCCAGGAGAAAGAAATACAAGTCACGTGATAAGGAACTCACCCTCTCCATCGCCGARTTTATCAAACARTTTGCTCTCTTCTTCCRGTGAAAGAGGCTTYGGAAGTCCAAAAAGCGCCCACCAAACAGAGTGCATTTCTTCCCCACAACCCAGAAAACAACACTTTCTGTTGTTTGCAAACCAAGATTTTGCACACCAAGAATGGTAACCATGTTTACATGAAGAAAGGGTACAATTCCATGCAGGTGCAAAAGGGCCTAAGCAGTATGAACAAGAGTGGGAAATCACGCAACAGTCATCGAATTCGTCCCTTTCTGATCTTGTAGAACGTGGTGGTCGTGGATGCAACACTGGGAGCTCATATCCTGCTTTCAACAGGAGTACCTGTGATTGAACCTCCACCTTCTGCCTACTAAGAACATTTCTTTCTCTTGCAAAATCATCCTACTCTATCTCCGTTGCATTATTCTCAACTGTTGCCTTGGCGTGGTCCCGTTCACCTTTCTCAAACATCTCTGTGAAGGTATGAACCATATCCACATGCGAGTAGAAGCTTCGCAACAATGGGCCAGCGCTAGGCAAGCTCTCAAAACAAACTCCAAGAGGATTCAATTCCTCTTCTTTTAACGCTGCCAAATCTGCTTCAATTTGTGTAAGTTTCGCTGAGGCACCTTCAAGCAGCTGTTGCCGATCCGTCAGTTGCGTAGTGCATTGTAAAAGCTCTTGTCCGCAACGCTCTTTTTTCTCGGAGACAAACTTCATTTTGGCATCGGAAGCGTCCAACTCGGTCTCCAGTGCACCCAACAGCTCGGTCCATTCTAAAATCATGTCATCAATACCTGCTCTGTCCCTGACGGCAGCAGGCATCTCGGTGCCCCTCTCAAGTGCAAACTCCAAATTCTTCTCCTCCTTGGGCGACAAAGTAGGAACAGTTCTTCCAAAAGATTGCTCTTCTCTTCCACCTTCACTGACCCCAACCCCACCCGATTTCTTGGCTTCTACTCTCAATAATCGACTAAGGCGATCCCTCACAGTCCACTCAGCAAAAACGCACCAATTGACTGGCACGCTCGGATTTCTCTTCCATAATGCAAATCCATGAGCCTCAGCCTTATTGATGCTGCGATTGTATGGCACCACCGTTTGTTGGTGGCAAATCATCCACAACCGCTCTACTTCTCTAATAACTGCTTCGTCCTCGTGATAGTTGTAGCAATAGGAATTCTTGCCGTTGCAGGGCCTTAAAAACCCCTCCACCTCTGCCTCTATAACATCACGACCTACCTTCAGCCTCTTCAGGGATGGCCCTCTATTGCACAAGCCATAGAATTCCTCAAACCTCTTGCGAGTTATCGAGACCGGATTATCCAAATCTAGCAGCAATGTGGGTTCTTCCGCATACAAAGGCGGCGTCCACTGAGTGTCCCCTTTCTCTAATTTCACCCTCACAATCTGCTCTTTCACGTCGTCTTCCTCCGCACGCTCGTCCTTGCTTCCGCTCACACCTGACATTGTATCCAAAACCGAAACCGGAGCCAACACTCAGTCTCGCTAAGGTCCACACTCCGACAACAATCATGCTCACACAGGAGCCAGACGTACCCAATTGCACACCGGACAGGAAAGGCATGGACGGGAACACTCAGTGTCGCTGAGGTCCACACTCCAACAACAATCATGCTCACACAGGAGCCAAACTCGGCGATTGCACACCGGACAGGAAAGGCGCGGACGGGAAGGACAGGTGGCTCCGTAAACCCTAATGAGCCAGGCCGTTGATCGAGCGTGGCTCCATTGATCTACAGTTGGGATTAGGCGCTGGACCTTCCCGCCTTCGTTTTCAAAACCCGTTCGACTTGGCAGCACTTCAAACATCCATCGGGCTCATCCAAGCTTTCATTCACAGAAAGGGACATTTTGGACTTGGACTTTTGCCAAAAATGAGCCACCCAACCGTGCATTCACCCCCAAGTATCACGAATTGTGTGCTCCAAGCCGCTTCTCAACCTAATAGCAACATCGGAGGTGATCACAACTTGGATGTTGGATCGTCAGTCTCGTCACCTCCACCACCAGCATTCGGTGAAGAGAATGTTCGTTCACCACCACCATCAAGTGAAGAGAAGGTTTCGGACAAGCAGAGCCCTAAATTGGATTCTGGCTTGCAGGAGTCCAAGGGCAAGTTCCCCCGAAAACAAAAGGAGAGGGCAATCTCTCCACCTACGACATCTCCAATGAAGAAGCCCCAGGCTGCCACCAGAGTGGATCCGAAGGATGTTTCAGTGCATGAAAACAGCCAGGACGGGGAAGAAGATTCTAGCGAGGGGGATCATGAAGATGAAGAGAATGGCGGACCTGATGGCGAGGTTGATACCAAAAGCGACGAAGAAGATGAAGAGGATGCTGCGTTCCAAGATTTGCCACCCGCAGGCTCAACTCAGAAGAAATTCAGTGGACTAAAGAAAAGAAAAATAGGCAGCAGAGAGAAGAAAGGGAAAAAGCTTGTGAAGCGTTCAAAGGTCCCTGTTTTTTAACGTAAGTCCACTGCAAAAAGTACCCAAGCTGCAACACAAAAGCCATCACAAAGGTGATTGTTCTTCACAAGGTTTGTGCTTTTTGATGGGCCTTTATTTTGCATGAAGGCACTTCAGTAGACTAGGCGTGAATTTTGTTCCATTTTTGGATTCCAGTGCAAGACGATGGCAATTATAAATGCCGACCCTAGGGGATGTGTAAATCTTCGGTAATTGTGTATAGGAGTACTTATTTTATAGAATATAGTTTTGGTGCATTTCATGAAGAAATTGAGTGACAAGCTGTGTATCTTCAATGCTCTAAATTCTCAGCACTAGAATTTCAGGTTTAGGGTATTTCTGTGGTGGTCTAGGCCTATATTTGTGTTTGACAATTCAAGTAGGCAGTTCTCATTTACGGTGTTTTGAAATTCACAATTGGCAAGGACGCACTTATGTTGCGAAGGAAGCAGAGCATAGACACAGAAAATATATAATACAATAAAAAGTTTTCAAAGTAATTAATTATTAGGGTTACATGATCATACATATATATATATATATGAGGTATCACTAGTAGTGAGATCTACTTTTACCTTATCCTAAGTCTCACTTAACCTAAGTTAATTGGGATCGTTATCTTATCTCAACACTCCTCCTCGATCCCGGGTTACCTCATTAAAAAACTTAACTGTGATAAAAAACTTTATAAGGAAAATTCACAGAAAGAAAAAGAGCGTAATCTAATGTGTAACTAGATCTTGAAGAGATCTCATGCCAGCTTTTTGAACCAATCGTCTGTGAGTGTAAGCAGGGAGTGCCTTTGTAAGTATGTCATCAATGTTGTTGGAGGATTGAACTTTCTTTACTTCAATTTATCCTGATTCTTTAAAGTCTTGGGTAAATCCAAAGATTTGTGGACTGACGTGCTTTGTTCGATCAGCCTTGATGAATCCACCTGTAACTTTCGCCATGCATGCTGCATTATCTTCGAAAATTGTTGTTGGTTGTGTACTGTGGCTAAGTTCACATTGATTTGAAATGATCTTGTCAATTGTCCGCAATCACACTACTTCTCGTGTCACTTCATGAAATGCAATTAATTCCGCATGGTTGGTTGATGTTGCAATCACTGTTTGCTTCATAGACTTCCATGATATGGGTGCGTTGTTACGTATGAAGATATAACCTGTCTGGGACTTGCCCATGTTTTCATCCGACTTGAAACCAATATCTGCATATCCAACTAAATTTGATGGTCCAGTCTTTGTATAGTGAAGTCCTAAGTCTTCTGTTCCGCGAAGATACCTAAACAGATGCTTGACTCCATTTCAATGTCGCATCGTGGGCTTATGACTATGCCGAGCTAACTCGCTTATTGCAAATGATATATCTGGCTGAGTATATGTAGATAAATATAACAAAGCTCCGACTGCTGTGAGGTACCGTTTGCTATCATATGCCTCCTCCTCCTCCTTGCAAGGTTAGTATGGGTCATCATTTGTCTTGCTTCGACCAATCATGGGAGCAAATAAAGGATTTGCTTGGTCCATCTTGAAATTCTTGAACAACCGTTGAGTATACGCAGTTTGGTGAAGAAAGATACTTCCATTGGGCAGATGTGTAATCTCTAAACCAAGACAAAAAGAAGTGCGGCCAAGTAGTTTCATTTCAAAATGAGTTGTTAGTAATGTTACCGTTTGGCAGCAAATTGAGGGCGTACCTATATGGTTGAGATCATCAACATAAATGGCAATTATCACAAACTTGTGAGCATCTTTCAAAGTGAATATACACGGAAGGGTAGGGTCGTGCCAGAACTTGTGGTTTAGCAAAAAATATCTCAAATGTTTATATCACATGCGACCTGCTTGTTTTAATCCATAAAGAGCTCGTTGTAGCTTGAGGCCGGAATACTTGCCCGAAGAATCAGCCGAAGGAGGCGTAGGCAAGAAATCAAGAGGAGGCCTTATATAAATTGTGGCATCTAAATTTCCATAAAGATAGGCTGTCACAACATCTATAAGCGTGGTTTCCAAAGAATGTTGTACAGCTAGGCCAAGTAGATATCTAAAGGTAGTGGCATCCATAATAGGGGAATAAGTAAAGGAAAAATCAATGCCAGGACATTGATTGAATCCTTGAGCCACTAATCGCACCTTGAATCGGACTATTTGTCCTTGAATATTACGTTTCCGAGTAAAAATCAACTTGTATCCTATGGATTTAGTAGGAAGGTTGGTCAACAAAAGACCAAAGACTTCATGTTTTTTAAGAGAAGAATATTTGGCAGCAAGTGCAACTTGCCATTTTGGCTAGTCAGGGCTAGATTTTGCTTCATCTAACGTGAATGGATCAGGATCATCACTAAGTATCCGAGTAATGAAGGCGGCACGGATGAACCATCTTGAGGGAAAGAAGAAAATTGTGAACTATCATCAGGTGAGAAAAGTGCATCACTATGTAAGGTGACATGATGAGGGCGAGGTTTTTTAGATATAGAAGCAGTAGGGTCAATCGTATGCTTAGAAGGAATGACACTAATGGGGATAAGTCCTGTGCCAGGGAGAGGATTTCGAGTAATTYGGGGACCATCACTAAAGCCATTTGGTATCTTGTCTGCAAGGGACTGTAAATGAATAAGTTTCTTGACCTCAGACTTAGCTAAGGCTGTGCAGGGGTCAGGTTTTTGAATGATGGTTTCGGGTGCCCAAAAATCTAAAGCAGGGGACTTGACATTGGGTAGAGAAGGGAAACTACACTTTTCAAAATGACAATTGGAAAATCTAGCACGTAGTAGAGTGCTTGATGAAGGTGAAACATACCGAATGATGCTAGGAGAATCAAAACCAACATAGATCCCTTCYTGACGGTGACTACCTATCGTTTTCCTATGAGGTTCAGAAACTGGAATCCATACTCTACAGCCAAATACACAAAAATGGAAAACATTGGGGACGCGTCCGGATATTAACTCAAAAGAAGACTGAGTATTGAGCAAGGTAGGACGAAACCTGAGTAATTTAGCTGCATGTAGAACTGCATGTTCCCACATTGTAGGAGGCAACTTGGCATGGATCAATAAAGGCCGAGTGATGAGTTGAATCTTCTTGATATATGCCTCCACCAATCCATTTTGTGAATGTTCATATATGGTACAGAGTATGTAAGTGAAATCCCATTAGTAGTACAATAATCATCAAAAGCATGAGAGCAAAATTCTTGGGCATTGTCCATCCTCAAACTCTTCACAGGATAGTCCGGATGATGAGTCTGAAACTTAATAATCACAGCCAAAAGCTTTGAAAACACCATGTTTCGGGTGCTAAGCAGGGACACCTTTGAGTCTTTGCCTGAAGCATCAACAAGCACAAGAAAATATCAAAATGGTCCAGAACATGGAGTAATTGGTCCGCATACATCACCTTGTAGACGCTGTAACATAGGAGGGAGTTCCGTTGGTAGCTTCCAACACTAGAAGAAAACAATGTTTCTTCTAATGTCCGGCCCTTGACGTCCCGTGTCCCGAGAGACATCACTTGTCCGATGCAGACATCCGAATGCTCTGGGGTCGGACACAGCGAAAATGTGGATTTTCGCAGGATGTCAGCGACAGCATAGTTCAAATTTTGATCAAACATATGAATGCTATTGAAAACAGGGATGTCTTTGGAGACATCACTTTTGACAAGTAGATGTTCGAAAAAATGTCTTGAACGGATGTCTTCGCCACGTCATTATCTACGGTCAATTTCATCTGAAGGTAACTAACAGAGATTTTCAACGGGTAGGGGTTAAAGGACTGCCCGGCTTGAAAAAAAGGGAACGGGCAGGGTTTGGCCCTGAAATTGATGACGTGGCATCTGATGTGGCAAAATGACGTGGAAATTATCTGAGATGGACATCGGGAGCTGACGTGCCATGTCACGTCAGCATTTTGGGTCCTCTGAAGTTAGATTTTTTGATGTCCTCCTAGACATCATCCTGGACATCGAGACATTCTATGGGACATTATTTTCTAGCACACCGATGTCTGCATTCATGCGGCTACGGTTTCATAGTGCATGCTGTCCGTGACGTTCTCTCCAACATCAAAGTGAACAACCTAACGTCTGAAAAAGGAGGGGAGCATGTCTGCAACAATGTCCACCTGGATGGGACATGACCTCTGTTTTGTGGAATGGACCGTACTACAACAAAAGCAAGGGCTTCCATGTATGCACTACATGTATTGACGAAGATCAAAAGGTATTGTATCTGCGCATTTGCAGCCAGGGTTTCATAGGCCCTAATCCCGATTACATATAACACAGTGCATGCAAATGTTCAACGAAACATGAAACATAGTTGTGTATTGCATGTACGTAGTGAATTCCCATGACGTTCACATTCTCTGGGTAGAGGGTGATGCAATGAACTGCACGTTTCTATAAAGTGGGTGTTCATTTCTTGAGCACATCCAAAGCATTCTATAGAAACATGCCAAAAAATCCTTTATATGGTACATTTTGTATTTTGTATTGTATATGGTGTATAGTATATTGTATATAACATGTTATTTTCAAAATTGTATATGCGTCTGACATGTAGTTACACTTTTGTGACACCACACCAGACGTTGTGATGTTGTAAAAAACATCATCATGTCGTGATGCTTCATACAAACATCACACCAAACATTGTGATGTCATAAAAAACGTCCACAACTATGGGTGACACAAACGGCATAGACATAGGATGTCCAACAAAACATCAATGTAGACGTTAGCACGTCTACATTGATGTCTTTGAAAACATCCTTGCATTTCTTAAATGACCAATGAGATTGTTCCAAAATATTGCCACGTCAGCATCTCTGGATGCCATGTCAGCCAATTTTTGAGTTGCTACATGGCATGACACGTCGGATGACACATCATGGACGGGCAATGGATGAAAAAAGTATCATGTTGGCTTTCTCGCGCTTAGGTCGACACCAAATGTCAAACTCCTAGATCCTCGTTGATCAATGTCATAGCTGATGTCCGGCCAGAAATCGTGAAAATCTGCCTGGACATGTCGTGCAAATGGCACGTCCAAGCTAACAAAAATTTTCAGACGCTGAAATGAACATCAAACCCTGCATCCGGATATCAAAACACAGGATCTAGAAAAACTTTGTTTTCTTCTAGTGAGGTGTGCTCTCGATTTACAGTTTCACAGTCACGGAGGTACGGTTACTAAGGTGCTCTTGTCTTTTTTGGTTCCTTCTACGCACTGTTGCAAGCATAAGAAAAGAACTCCATTTGTGCACAGACTTGTTGGGGTTTTAGGAGCCCACATTGTGTTCATGCTGGAAAGTTCTACATGATTGATGCTTTGTTGCATGACCCTCATCCTGGAAAATTGTGATACCCTGAGCCTCACTTAGAAGCTTCTTTCAGTCTAAATGCTGAGGTTGTGATTGTGAAGGGGGCTTTTAGGCATAGGTCGTGTAGGCGGTTTTCAGCATCGGCTGAGCCATTTCCAAACTTGACATGCCCCATGTGTGAATGAATTGTCATCGAAACTGATTTCAGATTAAGGGTCGTCCGGGAAGAGCATGCCCTGGAGAAACGTGGGTAGGAGAGTTGGTTACTTGTCCGCGTCAGAATTGAGCACCCACTCTCGTGTATTAGCTAAGAAACATAGACGTGAGCAGAAGTGTCATTGGGTGGCAAAGGCTAGAATTGCACAATTGCAAGTGAGTTGACCTACGTTGAAAGAATCTGCTAAACGAGCATCTGATGAACACAATGTCCACAAATTCTGCACAGACATTGTAACAGCTCATAGAAGGCCATATTCGTTATATTGAGACCTTTCTCAGTCTCATTTCTATCTTCGACTCGATGATAAACCGCTTTATCTATTTACTAGTATTTTTTTATAAATAGGTAGCAACACCGATTTTTAGAATGTCATTATAGGGTCACTATTTGAGCATTATTTATTTTTTTGTTTCAATTTCTATTTTTTTAAATGAATTTTTCAATAACTAACATTCTGTCTCAAAATCTGCGAAAAGTCTCAATATAACAAATATGGCCTATTAGGACTGGGGCAATGGGGGGGAAACCTGCGCTTTGCACTGAAAGAAAACAGTGTTTTTCTAGAGCCTGTGTTTTGACATCCGGATGCAGGGTTTAACGTTCATTTCAGTGTCTGAAAAATTGTGTTAGCTTGGACGTGCCATTTGCACGACATGTCCAGGCAGATTTTCACGATTTTTGGACGGACATCAGCTATGACATTGGTCAATGGGGGTTCAGGAGTTCGACATCTGGCGTCCACCTAAGCGCGGGAAAGCCAACGTGGTACTTTTTTCATCCATTGCCCGTCCATGATGTGTCATCCGACGTGTCATGCCATGTAGCAACTCAAAAATTGGCTGACATGGCATCTAGAGATGCTGACGTGGCAATATTTTGGAAGCATGGAACCAACGTTCTGGGCATTAGTCGAATTCTGTGGTCCAAAAGAGGATCACATTTGCGTGTCTAACTACAAAGTGGTTGTGGGCACAATGGACTGTGGATACACTAACATAGTGGATGGCTTCCGTTGTAATTGCCAAGGAGCTTTTGCAAGGATTATTATGGTAAATCCACTCCACTCTAGTTTACCTAGACTGGTACTTGCCGTCACTTGCACTTGCAATTGCTTTGATTCATTGTGGATGAGGCAACAATGGCAGAGAGTCGAAAAGCTGTGGTAGAAGGAGTGCAAGACAAGGGTGGGCCCAGTCATCGGACATGCAAGTGACGGAGACAGTAGGAGACGGCAATTGATGTTGAGCGACTACAGAAGTGTTGCAGGAGTGCGACTGGCCATCGAATGGGAGGGATGGTTACTTATAGGGGCGATGGATGAACCACTAGTAGAAAAACATGTCTTAAATGACTATCCTCAATGACTAAAAAGTGTCCACAATGACTCATTTGTAGTCATTGTGGACAATTTTCAGTCATTTAGGACAATCACTTATAACCTGTTTTCTACTAGTGAACATGGGAGGTGCAGCGGACGTCATGACCAAGATTGGATACACAACAGGAAGAAGTTGATCAACCCGTTGGATTCTCCTGTGAAAACATTGCAGCTTGGAGAAGATGGAGCTTTCCACACACATCTTGAAATGATTTACAATAAGTACAGTTTTGATGAGCACGGGTTAAAACTTGAAGATGTTCAGCGCAAAGACCAACAGAATTGGGCCTCAGCGCAGCAAATGTGCCAAAGAAAAACTCAAGATTGTTTGGCACTTTGGCAGCAATGCGGACTTTGGCAAAGGCACATTGCAAGCGTACCCTCGGCACAGAGATGTACCTGCGGATCTGCGGTGATTACATCAATATTTTTGCTTCTCATGTTCTGGACCTTCCAAGTAGGATTGTGCTTGCAGCTAAGATTTTGTTTTTCTTCAGGTTGTGGAAGTTATGGTTCACACATGGAAATCATGCCATAGGAAACAACTCTGTGAGATTCAACGCCTCTATAAATTTTGTGAGTCAGCAGTGTTTTTTTTGACGTGTAGTTGTCTTGCCACTTTGTTGTTCTTTTAGTGAAGCATTTTCGAGACACTTATCCACATCTGCCAGTCCCTCTTCACCTAACTGGGAGTGACTGCTGCGAGATTTTTTTCTCAAAAATTGGGGGCATGAATGGCATGAATGGCATGGAGCGCTCTTATGATTTCCAGGACCTTGTAAACACTGCTAACACTTTGAATCGTCTGTCCAGCATTGAGTACGATGATAATGGTCTCAAATTTGGTTGAGTCCACAACAAAGTGGAGAATATTTGGTCAAAATTACATCCATTGCATGAGGGGGAGGTTGAGGCTAACTTAGGAGACTACTCTTTGATTGCAACAGATGTTGAAATTTAGGCAGCCTTAAAAGAAGGTTTGAAGGAAGCGCAGGCTATGATTCGAATTCTGAATTTGGCGCCCTCCAATCAAGCTTCCGCTACCAACAAATTGTGGTTCTTCTCCCTGTAGAAGTTGGAGAAGAAAGATCCTTCCCATTTGGCTTACCAACCGCCAGTGACTCCCCAACGAGGTTTGGATGGAGATGCTGAATGTGAGCGCGCAAGACTGCAAAGTTGCAGTGAAGAAAATGCAGGGAGTAATTCTAACCCTAACAAGGTTCTTGAGGATGAAATTGAAGGTGACGAGTTCAATTCTTTACCTGCCTTAGAAGAAGAGACTCGGCAAGTATTGCAGGAGCTTCTTTCCAAGCAGGAGCTACAAGTATCCTCCACATGCACGTCTTCTAAGGTAGTTCCAGTTGTTACCTTTGAAGGTCATTCCATTTACAGGTCAACGTTTGTGAGTCAGTTGAATGGAAATCCGTATTTGCCAAAGGATAGACTAACTCGCATGAAAAATTCTATTTATTTTAATAACTCAGATGATTACCTTGTTGCTTCTTCATCCACCACCTCCATGTTGTTAGGTTTGGGATCTGATGTAGGTRTATATTTCAAAGACATGAGAGGTGTTGGATCAACTGTGAGGGCAACTAGAAAACGAAGCAGAGGTAGACTAGCTGCTATAAATTCGGTATTAAACAGTGGCATGTTCCGTATTAGAAAGGTACAAAAAGTGAGGGTGAAGGTAGGTAGCAAGTGGGGCATTTGCAGGCAACCAATTGATTTGATGAAGCGGGCTATTCACAACGGGGGTAAAGGAACAATGTTGCCAAATGCAATGGTAAACTTGCATTGGTTCCAAAAACATCCCGGGCATCACAAATATAAATATGTAGAGAGTGATTGTGTTTGGATTGACGTGGACGCAATTATCTCTACAAATTCCTTGGATTATTCAGCAACTACTAAAATTTACACTTTAGATGAGGTGGATGCTAATTCGTTGGCTGAATTTGTGAGTAACTAGAAATAGGGCATATAGAACTATCATTGACCACACATGTGGAGTCATCATCGACATTTTCTGCAATGAATGTAGAGAGGTGAGAAAATGAGTAACGGCAAAGAGTCATGCGCTGCATAGTACGGTTTGTGGATTTCCACATTGATTTCAAACTGAGTTTCCAGTATAGTTTTTATTTATGGAGCAGGTGAGAGTCCTATCCATGGTTTTTTCAGGAAGCAATTAAGAATTGAATTGGAAGAAACCAAGTTTGTATAGCTGAATTTTTGGATTCAGCATGTGCCACAGTAGCTTGCAATCTAAATGAAATGGTTTATAAATCTCAAACTTTCATTTCTTTACTTATGAATATCTTGCAGCATCGATTCTTTGGAAATTTGATTTATGATTAAACATGTGTAGATTTTGGACTAGATATCACTTAGTGCGAGGGTTGTACCTTGTGCTAGTTTATATTGTAACATTATAGACTTGGAAGATGGCGGGAGAAACAATTGTAATGTCATTCATGTGACAAGGTAGATCGGCTTCTTTGCTGGTGAGTCTTTGGACCCTAAACCAGAAAGTGTTGTGCTTGGCTGCTTGGCTCTCAGTTTTGGTTGGTCATCTCCCCATCCTTCACTGTTATGAATGCATGTCATATTGCTTTGATTGAACAACGACTGAAGGCACCAACACTTTTTTGTTCCGTAAGTTTCTTGAGCTGCACTGTTTTTTGTTCAGTCTTATGAGCTGCCAGAGCAATAAACCCTAATTGGTTGCAGTTTTGTAGGTCGGTTTCAGCCACGGCTTGCAATGGAGATCCCAATGCAAGATGTGTTGTTGCCGCGGTTTGTGCAAGGGCTGCACTATGAATGGAATGGTTGGGACAACCTCGGCAATGAATCCATCACCAACATTCCCCCTACTACAATGGTAGATTTCAATTTTGCTCGCCAAACTTGTTGCAGCTGGGGGGATTTCATCAAGTAAACGGTTGAAGGTGCAGCTCACCGGCTAGCAAGGTGGGACTTTTCTTTGGTGATGCAGTCGTGGTGTACCGAGGAGGAGCTCATGAAGACGTTTTTCTATTGAAACTATTAGTTGTTTGCAAACTCCTGGAAGTTGTCATCTCCGCTGCTAAACGACAGCATTCGTTTGGTGCCACTAGAAAGTTTGAGTGATGCAGAACTTGAAGAGCTGTGTGACATACTTGAGGCGTTTGGATCAATCCGCATTTGTGTCACAAATCTTGGCGATTTAGTGTCATCACAGCTAACATGGATCTTTCCTAAACATCATCAAAGAAACTAGTGAGTTCTTTTCATTATAATCTCTCTTGCTTATAGACTCCCCAACCGCCATTGTTGTTGTACAAGTGTACCGGGTTCAGTTTCTTCCGTGGCATTTGTTGTGCTTTTGTAGTGTCACAGTCAGTGAATTAAAACTGTCTCCATGTCTTGTAGTACTTGCTGAACCCTAATTTGGTAGTTTCAGTCATTGTAAAAGGCTGGATAATGTTAGCTTTGTTAATCAGAAGCACTAATGATACTTCATTTTTGTGAACTACAGATTTATAGATTCGTAATTGATTGCATCTGCCGCAGCTCTCATACAAACGGTCCCTCCAGCATTTCTACATCCACCGGCAGTTTTTTGAATAGTTTTGTGCCGCGTTTTTTTTTTGGTGTTCTACAACT